>JAODAL010043495.1:0-33780 GCA_025379985.1 Phyllomedusa bahiana | reverse complement strand
CCAAGTTCTCTATGAGAACTGTGGATTACCGTAATGACTGGGACCTATCTCGCCCCATATTTTGCGCAGTACGGCGTGAAATACGGGGCGAGATACATCCCATTTTAAGCCGTGTTAACATAGCCTAGGAAGACCTCCTACTCTGCACTTATTATCTGTATTGATTGCACCTGTTTGAACTCGTAACCTGTATAAAAGACAGCTGTCCACACACTTAATTACACTCCAAGCTCTCCACCATGGCCAAGACCAAAGAGCTAGGGACAAAATTGCAGACCTGCACAAGGCTGAGATGGGCTACAGGACAATATGCAAGCAGCTTGGTGAGAAGACAACAACTGTTGGCATAATTATTAGAAAATGGAAGAAACACAAGATGACTAACAATCTTTCTCGATCAGGGGCTCTGTGCAAGATCTTGCCTTGTGGGGTAAAGATGATTCTGAGTAAGGTCAGGAATCACCCCAGAACCACATGGGAGGACCTGGTCAATGACCAGAATACAGCTGGCACCACAGTCTCAAATATTACCATTAGTAACACACTACGCTGTCATGGATTAAAATCCTGCAGGGCACACAAGGTTCCCTTGTTCTCACTGGCACATGTCCAGGTCCATTTTAAGTTCACAAATGACCATCTGAATGATCCAGTGGAGGCATGGGAGAAGGTCATTTGGTCAGATGAGACCACAATAGAATTTTTTGGTATCAACTCCACCGTGTTTGGAGGTAGAGGGAGGATGAGTACAACCCTAAGAACCCAATAAGAACACTAAGAACACAACATCATTCCAACCGTGAAGCATGTGGGTGGAAACAGCATACTTTGGGGTGCTTTTCTGTAAAGAGGACAGGATGACTGCACTATATTGAAGGGAGGATAGATGGGGCCATGTATTGCGAGATTTTGGCAAACAATCTCCTTCCCTCAGTAAGAGTAAGGCTATGTTCACACATCTGATTCACAGTGTAATTGTGGGACGGATTTCGCCCGCAATTACGGAGTGCGCTCGGCAGCATGGTGGGAGGCACTGCAGCTCGCCGGCCCTATAGACATTCATTATCCACGGCGCGTATCCCACTGTGATAATTGACATGTCACTTTCTCCCCGCACGCCGTATTTCGCGAGCGGGGAGAGGAGACGCAATCCATAGTTCTCTATGAGAACTGTGGATTACTGTAATGACTGGGACGGATTTCAGCCGTAATTTGCGCAGTACGGCGCGAATTACGGACTGAAATCCGTTCCAAAATAAACCGTGTGAACATAGCCTAAGAGGTTTTCCAACAGGACAATGACCCAAAGCACACAGCAAGGGCAACTTAGGATTGGCTCTGTAAGGAGAATTTCAAGATCTTGGAGTGGCCTAGCCAGTCTTCAGACCTGATCCCAATCGAAAATCATTGGAGGGAGCTGAAAATTAGGGCCACATGTATAAATATTGTCTAGGTCTAAAACTCTTTGTTGCCCATAGCAACCAATCACAGTACCCCTTTAATTTCATATAGTGCTGTGGAAATATGAAAGGGGTGCTCTGATTGGGTGCTATTGGCAACAAAGAGAGTTTTAGACCTAGACAGTTTTCATACATGTGATCCTTAATGTAGCCCAGCCCTGAAACCTGATAGAGCTAGAAAAGATATGTATGCATGAGCAGACCAAAATCCCTACTGCAGTGTGTGCAAACGTGGTCAAGAATTACAAGAAATGTCTGTTTCTGTACCAAATATTAAATTCTGTTTTTTCTATTGTATAAAATACTTATTTCATGCACCAAAATGCTAATCAATTATTTAGAAAATTATACAATGCGATTTTCTGGATTTTTTTACACTTAGGCCGTGTTCACACGGCTTAGTTTGGCGCGGATTGGCGCCGTACTGAGCGCCAGATTTGCGCTGCAGTACGGCGCCAATCCGTTGCAGTAATTACGGTAATCCACTGCTTTCATAGAGAACAGTGGATTCCGTCGCTCCTCCCCACTCCGCGAAAACGCAGGGCGGGGAGAAAGTGACATGCACATTATTTACGGCGCGGACGCGCCGTAGATAATGCAATGTCTGTGGGGCCGGCGGGCCGCGCCCCCGCCCCGCCCCTTATTCACGCCGAAATTGCTCGCAAATCCGGCGTGAATAAGCCGTGTGAACGGGGCCTTATTTTGTAGGCAAAGGTAAATAAACACTATTCCCAAATACATTGCTGTTCTGATGTTGCTTCATTTTAGAGTTAGAGCAGTTCTTAGCTCCTGATTGCTTACAGAAGGCTTCTAGTTTACCAACTATCTCTCTCATTTCTTGCTGTGTCTTCTCAGCAGGAAGGAGCATTCTTCTCAGTCTCTGATCCTATCTTTGTCACTAAGAGAAGTTGTAACCCTTTGGTTACTGAATAGAAAGAGATCACGAGCAGTGTGCTGTTCTCTCAGGACTACAGAGTGACACTTATCTTTTTATGTAAATACACAGATAAGTGTTAATGTAAGAGAATCAGACCAAAGCCTGAAAAGGAAGTAAGACCCTGAGGCAGTGGGAGAAGGACAGCTTCTGTGAATAAGGCAGATGCAAAACCCACTTTAAGCTAAAAAGCAAAACCCTGGGCTGGTCAGTTCTGGAGCTTTGTTTCCCATGTGGATTTTATATCAACAATTGGTTTTATTCACCTTTTGTGAGCAAATAGATAAAAACTCTTAGTTTGATGTGATAAAACACAGGTGTTCTATATTGCATTTCCGTTTCTCTAAATGTCTATACATGGCTAATATTTGAAAGAGAATTTTAAATGGGGAAGCAATTTTCAGCAAATGTAACATTATGAATCAAGGTGTAAAGCGTTCTGCACCTAAATAAAACTTGTGTTATTTGTTGGTTTTCCATTACAAAATTCCTGTTCATAAAAATGATGTCAATTCCAACACATTTCGGTCAGACATGCTCATAGCATACATATGTAAAGCAAACATTTAAAAAAATATTACCAACCAAATAAAAGGGTCTGATAAATGTTTTTTTTTTTTTTTTTAAATATCTGCTATCTGAATTACCAATAACCAAAACAAGTTTCATTTAGATCCTGAACGCTTTACGTCTTTATTCTACTGATTTGGCTCTGGACATTCCTTCACACCTTTTTATTTTAAAGACATTCGAGGTGAGCTAATTATAAACTTTTTTTTTTTTAACATTACTTTAGAGCATGATATTTCCCATGCAGATATAATGAACAAACAGAGACAGATTTCCTATTTTTAGGAATAACTTTAATGGATAAGTTTTATGCAATTCTAGCCTTTTAGCAGAGTTATATTTCAAAGGGGTTTATGCTTAAGTGGTTAGGAAACTAGATTGGTCCCAGCATCCACACCTCTGTGGTGGCATTGAAATGTCAACTGCATTGGTGCAAAACATTGAATATTTAAGAGTGCATAAAAGGAATCATGTTTTATTTAAATGAATATACTGGCCCACATTTACTATTGTAGTTGTGCCATAAAAGTGTTATAAATCATGCCAAAAAATGACAAATTTTTGGCGCAGAATATTGTAGTGTGTTTTAGATTGTAGTGTTATTAGACTCTTTTTGTGACTTTTACAAAGTGGGGCTTGACTTAGCAGAAAGTGATTGAGGCCTCATAAGAAAAGGGTTGTGGCCATATTGTGGCGTACTGAACCAAAAACATGCCAAAACTAAGGTGTAGAAAGTATGCCAACTAATAGATGGTCTAAAAAAATCTACTCTAAGGAAACACATAATTTAGTATTAGCCACTGTTATAAATGTAATGCATTTTTAGACAGCTTAGGCCACATGTATGAAAACTGTCTAGTTCTAAAATTCACTTTGTTTCCCATAGCAACCAATCAGAGTGCCCCTTTAATTTCATACAGTGCTCTGAAAGAATGAAATGGGCGCTCTGATTAGTTGCTATGGGCAACAAAGTGAATTTTAGACCTAGACAGTTTTCATACATGTGGCCCCTTGTGTCAATTTATATTGTCTACTTTTTAGACAGCATTAGTAAATATGGGACAATAAGTTTTAAGGAATCTATTACAAGTTTATTTCCATTAAATATTAAATCCATAGAAATATTGTAAACAAAGTGAAGTAGATGTTTAAACGTCAGTGATATTTCTTTATAGAACTGATGCATGAATTTATAGATGATACAAAATATATATATTAAGTGGGTCATATATGAAAACTGGCGACATCTCGACAGTCGTAATTCTCAGTAGGTTAGTGTAGCATCCGACAATATGTATGAAAGTGTTACATGACCGTTCATAAATGTGACGCATCGTAAATGCCATGGTTGGTGTGCCAGAAATGTGTATAAAAGACTCAACAGAATTTCTGACAGTTAGCTGGGGCCATGCTGAACAAACTCTTATTGACAATAGGCACCTCAGATCCAGTCTATAGACACTAATTCGCAGTTCATTTATGTGTATTTAAATGTTCATATAACAAAATATATATATATTTTCAGATTGTAAATTTCATTCCTCCAAACGTAGTTGAGTTGGGGCTGGATTTTGCATGCTGTATACAAATTTTATCAACATTTTCTTGTTTTAATATCTAGATATTTTGGGTGACATGTCCTATTAGGGCTGCACCATTTTTTGGTGCATTTTGCACCAAAAAGCTATTGACACCATATTCTCTATATAAATGAACTGAAGAACATCAAAAACAGGCGCATTGTACATCAGGCACGACACATTTGAATGTGCCTAAGGTAAATTTTATTTTCCTTCTCTCAGTCTATACAGTCATATGAAAAAGTTTGGGCACCCCTATTAATCTTAATCATTTTTAGTTCTAAATATTTGGGTGTTTGCAACAGCCATCTCAATTTGATATATCTAATAACTGATGGACAAAGTAACAGATTGAAATGAGGTTTATTGTACTAACACAAAATGTGCAATATGCATTAAACCAAAATTTGACTGGTGCAAAAATTTGGGTACCCTTATCATTAGAGATGGGCGAATTTCCTGAAATTCGGTTCGTTCACTTCGCCGGATTTCTCGGCAAAAAATAACTTCGTTCCAAATTACTTCGGGACAAATCACATAAAAAAAACAGCTATTTCCAGGCTGCACAGAGCCTGCAGGATGCTGTAGAACGTTGTGCCATGCTTAAATATGCAGAGGGAGCTTGGTTTGGTCTTCATACAATGTTGTGTTTTAGTATGACACGCACATGACTGCCGCCGCTCTTAGAATCGCTTCACTATAAAATTCCCTGGGCACTTACGAGGGCAAAACTGACCAAAAAACTGAAGGGGAAATGTAGCCTGATAAAGTCATGGCAGCGACAGCTGGAAAAAAACAAGCTGAGGGCTCAAGTGGCAACATCAGTGACAGAGTGTGGAGGTGACGGCGGCAGCCACAGCAGCATGAGGTCAGACAGTGGCACAATGATATTCTGGAGGTGGCAAAAACAGGAGTAGGCCACAGAGTGGCACAATGACACAGTGTGTAGGTCACGGCAGCAGCCACAGCAGCAGCATGAGGTCAGACAGTGGCACAATGACACAGTGTGCAGGTCATGGCAGCAGCAGCATGAGGTCAGACAGTGGCACAATGACATTCTGGAGGTGGCAAAAACAGGAGTAGGCCACAGAGTGGGACAATGACACAGTGTGTAGGTCACGGCAGCAGCCACAGCAGCAGCATGAGGTCAGACAGTGGCACAATGACACAGTGTGTAGGTCACGGCAGCAGCAGCATGAGGTCAGACAGTGGCACAATGACATTCTGGAGGTGGCAAAAAAGTAGTAGCCAATGAGTGGCAAAATGACAGAGAGTGGAGGTGATGGCGGCAGCAGCATGAGGTCAGACAGTGGCACAATGACATTCTGGAGGTGGCAAAAACAGGAATAGGCCACAGAGTGGCACAATGACAGAGTGTGTAGGTCACGTCAGCAGCCACAGCAGCAGCATGAGGTCAGACAGTGGCACAATGACACAGTGTGTAGGTCACGGCAGCAGCCACAGCAGCAGCATGAGGTCAGACAGTGGCACAATGACAGAGTGTGTAGGTCACGGCATCAGCCACAGCAGCAGCATGAGCACAGACAGTGGCACAATGACAGTGGGTAGGTCATGGCAGCAGCCATAGCAGCAGCATGAGGTCCGAAAGTGGCACAATGACATTCTGGAGGTGGCAAAAACAGGAATAGGCCACAGAGTGGCACAATGACACAGTGTCTAGGTCACAGCCGCAGCCACAGCAGCAGCATGAGGTCAGAAGTGGCACAATCACAGTCTGGAGGTGGCAAAAACTGGAGTAGGCCACAGAGTGGCACAATGACAGAGAGTGGAGTTGACGGCGGCAGGAGCAACAGCATGAGGTCAGAGAGTGGCACAATGACACAGTGTGGAGGTCACGGCAGCAGCCACAGCAGCAGCATGAAGTCAGACAGTGGCACAATTACAGAGTGTGGAGGTGGGTGGCAATACCAGTCCCTGGTAAAGATGGTTGGTGGCAAATGGAGAAACTGTCAGCAGATGTGTGGCATCAGGCGGGTGGCGGCATCAGAATAGTAGCTGAGGCAGGTAGTTTGAACCCAGACTCATTTCTCACAGTTTGGGTGAGGCGTCATGGCTGATGTAGTCTGACGCCTAAGGCATTGTTGTGTGGAAATCCTGGTAGAGCCACGCCTGATTCATCTTGACAAAGGTCAGTCGTTCCACATTTCCTGTGGACAAGCGGGTTCTCCTTGGGGTAACGATGGCCCCCGCCGCACTGAACACCCGCTCTGATGCCACACTACTGGCCGGGCAGGACAGCTTCTCCACTGCAAACTCGGCAAGTTGCAGCCACACATCCAGTTTGGCTGCTCAGCAGTCCAGAGGATCTTCTAACTTGGGTGGCAGAGTGCTTTCCAAGTAGGCCACCACCTGTTGGTTCAGGGTCTGCTCCAGGTCCTGCTGCTGCTGCTGGCGACTGCCCTCCTCACTAGGCGGGTGAAGGAAGCTGCTCATCAGTGACTCCAGACTTAGGTTGCTGCTGATGGAGCAGGTACTGCTCCGACCCCCCCACCTTCACCCGGCAGCCGCGGCAGTAGTATGTGAGCGCTGAAGAACCCCCCGATCATACCTGTCAGAGGAGGGACGATGCCGCACATAGGCAGCGGCCAACTGACTACGCAGGATGTCCCTATAGTATTTGAGTTTGTCCTCCCTCTCAATAGCTGGGAAAAAGGCTCCCATTTTGGACCGGTAGTGAGGGTCCAATAGGGTGGAGAGCCAGAAGTCATCCCTCTGCCGGATGCTGACTATTCGGCTGTCACTAGCCAGGCAAATCAACATGCTGCGGGCCATCTGCACAAGTGACTCCGATGGGCTCCCTGCCTCCATCTCCATTGTATACTGCCACGGTGCTTGCGGGTCATCTGCCTCGTCTTCCTCATCTCCATCTACCTCCTCCAGCTGCTCCTGCTCCTCCTCTCTTGTCACCTGGGTAGAAAATTCACTCATTTCAACAGACAATGCTTCTGCTCCAATGTCTTCCTCCTCCTCCTCCATTTCAGTCCCCACCGGACTCATGTGGCGCGAGATGTAGTCGCCACGTCTCCAGTCCCCTGCCCAGACAGATTTTTCAGCATCTGTTTCAGGACATGAAGCAGTGGAATGACGTTATTCATCCCGTAGTTCTGGCGACTGACAAATAACGTGGCCTCCTCGAATGGCCTCAACAAATGACAGGTGTCACGCATGAGCTGCCACTGGCTGACATCAAAGTTACACAGGGGAGTACTCCTGTCCGCCTGGATCATCAAAAAATCGTTAATGGCCTTTCTCTGTTCATACAGTCGGTCCAACATGTGCAGGCTGGAATTCCAACGTGTGGAAACATCGCATATCAGAGTGTGTTGGGCGAGGCTGTTCTGCTGCTGCAACTCGAGGAGGGTGTTCCTGGCTTTGTAGGAATGGATGAAGTGCATGCACAGTTTCCTGGCCATTTTCAGAATCTTCTGAAGATCGGTGGAAGACTTCAGGAACCTTTTCACAACCAGATTGAACACGTGCGCCATGCAGGGCGCATGGACCATCCCTCCTCGGTGCAGCGCGGACACCATGTTCCTCCCATTGTCCGTCACCATGGTTCTGATTTGCAGTTGGCGCGGAGAAAGCCACACATCGATTTCTTGCTGCATGACGCGGAGCAGTTCCGCCCCTGTGTGACTTCGTTCGCCGAGGCAAGCCAGGTGTAGAACTGCGTGACACCGCTGTGCCCTACACATGTGGTATGATGGAGCAGTACTTGTGGAGGCTGAGATGGTGGTGGTGGTGGAGGAGGAGGAGGCGGACATTGGCGCAGGAGCCGCAGTTTGACAACGTGGAGGAGAAAGCGGCGTCTCCTGTCCAAGTTGTTGGTGTGCCTGGGCCGGAAGCACATTCACCCAGTGGGCCGTAAAGGACATGTACTGGCCCTGACTGTAGTTACAGCTCCAGACGTCCGCGCTGCCGTGCACCTTGGAACAAACCGATAAGCTCAAGGACTGGCCCACCTTCTGTTCTACATATTTATGAAGTGCTGGTACTGCCTTTTTGGAAAATAAATTACGGCTTGGAACTCTCCATCTCGGCTCGGCACAAGCCATTAGTTCTCTGAACGGTGCAGAGTCCACCATTTGGAAAGGGAGGGACTGCAGCACCAACAACTTGGACAGGAGTACGGTCAGCTTCTGCACCTTAGGATGGTTGGACGCATACTGTTGTCTCTTTGCAATCGCCTCGCTGAACGACTGCTGGCGCCATGAGTAGCGAGGAGCAGGAGCATCTGGACCGGGAGATGATGTCAAAGAGAAACAGCTCCCTTCTGCAGAGGTGGTGGAGCCTTGACTGGCTGCAATGGCATGCGTGCCACTGGGCGCTGCTGCTGCTGCTGCGGCGGCAGGATGGACCACCACATCTGAGCCACGTTTCTCCCAGGCCACTGGATGGTGACGCTGCTTGTGTTGACGCAGGGCAGTGGTGCCAACGTTAGCTCCCTGACCATGCTTCACTTTCTGCTTACAGATTCTACATATACACATATTCGGCTCCTCCGGTGTCTTAGAAAAGAACTGCCTCACCGCCGAGTATCGGATTTTACCGGCAACGCTCTGCACTGAGTGACTACTGCCGCCGCTGCCTCGCTGAGCCCCTGTGCCGCTACTTTCTTGGACCTGCGAAGCGGGTTTTTTACCCCGTGGCCGCTTGGCTCCCGACCTCACACTGCTGCTATCCTGCTGACTCACGGCCACACGACCCACTTGCTGGCTGCGCCGCTTCCTGATGCGCAAGCTGACGCCCTATTCTCCTGATGATGATGAAGCCCTTGCCTCACCCGGCTCCCAAGTGCGGTCGGCTACATCATCATCTATTTGTGTTTCATCGTCACTGCTGTCCTCATCACCGGTCTTGGTATGCAGAGGCTGACCCCTCACAACATGACCTCCCATGCCACTCTCAACATCTATACTTTGCCGCCTACAGCAAGAAGCAGGGGATATTGGCCCCATTTCTTCGCTGCCAAGTAGCTGCTGACTGCCCTCCTCAAATTGTTCATCCTCGCTATATAGTGGCGCTGAGCCCAGACCACATAGTAGATCTCTGGCTGAGGGAACCGGATGGGACAGAGGCGGGTTGAGGACAGGTGAGGACCGCTGACCCGCTCCCGGGCCATGTCAACTAAGGGTTGTGTCTGACGTTCCCACCGACTCTGGTTTGGGGTTGTCAGATGTCATCTGGGAGGAAGTGGATGACCTAGTCAACCAATCAAGAACCCTTGGGTTGCTAGTCAGCACACGGCCGCTAGATGACAGCGGCAGTTGTGGCCTCACCGAGTGACCCCTGCTGCGACGTCCCCTTGCTGTGCTGCGACCTGGGCCTGTTCCAGGAATGTTTTTGCCACTACCACTCGCAGGTGCATAGCCTGCCACCTCTCTGTCTGTTATACTGTTTGTTCTAAAATGTACAGACACTGTTTGATGAAGATATCTGCATATGATAAATATACACCCTGTATTTGACTCCAAATGAACCCAGTAACAAGCTTGGGTAACCCTTGGATATAAATTGCGCTCCACAAATGGCCAGGAAAAATTGAATTTTATGTGCCGTTTAAAAACTCTGTGTATTTTACTGAATGTAAAGGCTTAATTAACCTTTGGATATGAATTATGCTACAGAATTTCTTCTGTGGCGGTGAAAAAGAAAGTTTCTTTTACTGAGTGCAACTGCAGAAAAATACTTAGTTAACCCTTGGATGTAAATTGCGCCAAAGAATTGAGCCACCACAAACTACTAGCTTTGTAGAGTGTTACAATGCAATGTTTTTTACGCTACACAACAAGAGATAAAATTGTAATTAACCTTTGCTTGTGTATTAGGCTACAGGAAAAATTTATATATTTTGGCGCAGAAAATGACGGTTTCTTGGAGTCACCACAGCTGAAAAACAATGCTTAATAAACCCCTGGATGTAAATTCTGCCAAAGAATTGAGCCACCACAAACTACTAGCTTTGTAGCGTGTTACAATGCCGTGTTTTTTATGCCACACAACAAGAGATAAAATTGGAATTAACCTTTGCTTGTGAATTAGGCTACAGGAAAAATGTATATATTTTGGCGGTGAAAATGACGGTTTCTTGGAGTCACCACAGCTGAAAAGCAACACTTAATTAATCCTGGATGTAAATTGCGCCAAAGAATTGAGCCACCACAAACTACTAGCTTTGTAGCGTGTTACAATGCCGTGTTTTTTACGCCACACAACAAGAGATAAAATTGTAATTAACCTTTGCTTGTGAATTAGGCTACAGGAAAAATGTATATATTTTGGCGGTGAAAATGACGGTTTCTTGGAGTCACCACAGCTGAAAAACAACGCTTAATTAACCCCTGGATGTAAATTGCGCCAAAGAATTGAGCAACCACAAACTACTAGCTTTGTAGCGTGTTACAATGCCATGTTTTTTACGCCACACAACAAGAGATAAAATTGTAATTAACCTTTGCTTGTGAATTAGGCTACAGGAAAAAATGTATATTTTGGCGGTGAAAATGACGGTTTCTTGGAGTCACCACAGCTGAAAAACAACGCTTAATTAACCCCTGGATGTAAATTGCGCCAAAGAATTGAGCAGCCAAAAATGAAGTGGTATTTGTATTGTAAAATCGTTGTTTCTTTAAATGAATACAACAGGAACTGGCTTAGATCCCCCTTGGATATTCAATGTGCTGTGAGCAGATAGGATTTAAATGTATATGCAGCTGCAGTGGACACACACTGGATTTCAGATCCAATACCCAAAAAAATCAGAAATAGAACGTTAAGAGAAGCAGTCTCTGAGACAAGCTGAGACTTCCCACAAAAATCACTGTATAAAAATCAGTTCTTCCGTAAGAGCTATCAGCCGCAGCAGCACCTTCCCTGATCAGTACAATGAGAGCAGTATGAGCTCCCAGCGTCGCGCCCGGACTTATATAGTGCGGTGATGTCACAGAATCCCGCCGGTCTCTGATTGGCTTCATCTCTGCACATGTCATGTAGGCTATGCCCTTCTTCCTCCCAGAGTGCTTTGCCCCATGTAACGCCATGTGCTCGCAGCCATTTTATCAATGAAAAGCACACTTCGTTCACCCGAAGTACCCCAAACTTCGACTTCGTTCAGAACCGTAGTTTTCCTGAAATCCTAAACGAAGTCCACTTCGTTAGAATCAATTCGCCCATCTCTACTTATCATTTTATTGATTTGAATACTCCTAACTACTTTTCACTGACTTTCTGAAGCACAACATTGGTTTTGTAACCTCACTGAGCTTTGAACTTCATAGCCATGGTGTATCCAATGATGAGAAAAGGTATTTAAGGTGGCCAATTGCAAGTTGTTCTCCTATTTGAATCTCCTGTGAAGAGTGGCATCATGGGCTCCTCAAAACAACTCTCAAATGATCTGAAAACAATGATTGTTCAACATAGTTGTTCAGGGGAAGGATACAAAAAGTTGTCTCAGAGATTTAACCTGTCAGTTTCCACTGTGAGGAACATAGTAAGGAAATGGAAGACCACAGGGACAGTTCTTGTTAAGCCCAGAAGTGGCAGGCCAAGACAAATATCAGAAAGGCAGAGAAGAAGAATGGTGAGAACAGTCAAGGACAATCCACAGACCACCTCCAAAGAGCTGCAGCATCATCTTGCTGCAGATGGTGTCACTGTACATCGGTCAACAATACAGCACACTTTGCACAAGGAGAAGCTGTATGGGAGAGTGATGTGAAAGAAGCCGTTTCTGAAAGCACGCCACAAACAGAGTCGCTTGAGGTATGCAAAAGCATATTTTGACAAGCCAGCTTCATTTTGGAAGAAGGTCCTGTGGATGATGAAACAAAGATTGAGTTGTTTGGTCATACAAAAAGGCGTTATGCATGGCGTCCCAAAAACACAGCATTCCAAGAAAAACACTTGTTACCCACTGTAAGATTTGGTGGAGGTTCCATCATGCTTTGGGGCTGTGTGGCCAATGCCGGCACCGGGAATCTTGTTAAAGTTGAGGGTCGCATGGATTCAATTCAGTATCAGCAGATTCTTTAGAATAATGTACAAGAATCAGTGATGAATTTGAAGTTACGCCAGAGATGGATATTTCAGCAAGACAATGATCCCAAACACAGCTCCAAATCTACTCAGGCATTCATGCAGAGGAACAATTACAATGTTCTGGAATGGCCATCCCAGTCCCCAGACCTGAATATCATTGAACATCTGTGGGATACTTTGAAGCGGGCTGTCCATGCTCGGCGACCATCAAACTTAACTGAACTTGAATTGTTTTGTAAAGAGTAATGGTCAAAAATACCTTCATCCAGGATCCAGGAACTGATTAAAAGCTACAGGAAGCGACTAGAGGCTGTTATTTTTGCAAAAGGAGGATCTACTAAATATTAATGTCACTTTTTTGTTGGGGTGCCCATACTTTTGCACCGGTCAAATTTTGGTTTAATGCATATTGCACATTTTGTGTTAGTACAATAAACCTCATTTCAATCCGGAAATATTACTGTGTCCATCAGTTATTAGATATATCAAATTGAAATGGCTGTTGCAAACACCCAAATATTTAGAACTAAAAATGATTAAGATTAATAGGGGTGCCCAAACTTTTTCAAATGACTGTATTTGAGATACAGCAGTAGTTGGGTCATGAGGTCTTCTTGGAACTTAAGGTGCGAAAAACACTGCAATTTTTGGGCCATATTTTATTTTTTCCCAGGTAACATATAGGCTAGAGTTGTCTGCTACTGGGTTCAGTATAGTCCAGCAATTGAGCTGTGAATATGGCCCAAAAATTGCTGTGTTTTTTGAGTAAGTAATGTCCCATTTTTGTATGTTTGTTATGACTTAAGGTGCGCCAAGCAACAACAGTGTGATTATTTATATTTAATAAAATAATTGAGATCTATTTACTTTTATCCTGATGTGAGGTGTCTGGAATTGCTGATACAACACTACAGTAACTCCATAAATACCTGCTTGAGAATGGGATTTATGCTAGACACTGTATTGGTTTTATAAATTTATATTATATGATTTTATCTTTTTAAATTATTTAATTTGATTTAAATTTTATATTATAAAATGTAAGATTAATGTTATATTATATAATTTTATATTATTAATATATGACTATATTATTTATTTTTATATAATTTTAATTATATTTAATTATCATAAGTTAGTTTTTATTACTTTCTTGTTATTATTTGGGTATATTTTGCTGCCTAATGTCAATTACAGTTCGTCTACGACAACTTTGGGCTCACCCTCGCCTCTTTGAAAATGCTATGGATTGCTATGACAGTTTTGCACCACATTTATAAATGTGTCTAATCTTATGAATGTGGTATGACATTCCCCCATAGAATTGGTGCAGACAAAAGTTTCCAGGAAATCGGACGTGTGCCAGTTTTTGGCAAAAGACCATTTATATATCTGTTGGATGTGGGCAAAGACCGTTTTTTTTATTGGTGGACATCACGTCAAAAAACTGGAGCAGCACTATTCATTCATGTCCCCCATAGTTGCTACATATATCAGCTGTGACTGAATAATTAGATATAGCAGTGATGAGGATCCCCTCATACCTCATATATCCAATTCCCAATAAGTCCAAGATTGCTATATAAGGAATGTGATCTTTCAGTAATAACTCTATGGTCATATAAATTGTAATAAATCCTCTTGTAGTCACTGTGGTCCAGATCGATATAGTTCTTAAACAAAATTGACTTGCTCATGGGAGTTTTTAAAGAAACATATTTTTACTGAATATTCTGTGTGTCATTATTATTATGGCTAAACCAATTTTTTGTTGTTTAACTATGTTTTACAAAAAAATCCCACATTTTCTTTTAAAAATAATTTGCTTTTGTGTCACTACATTCTACAGGCAATACTCTTTTTCTACTGTCTATGGAGCTTTCTGAGGGCTTGCTCTTTTGCAGGATGAACCGCCAAAAAACAGCAAAACCTCTAAAAAATTACAAAATCTTTATTGAACCAAATACAAATATACACAAAAATAAACATACCATACAAATAAGACAAAACACTGACAGCAATGTGGAAATTACCCCACAATGGACTATATGTAGATGAATATGTATCAAAAAATATATAGATACCTGATGCAAAACACCTGGATAAAGTAATTTAACATGTATTGCCAAACAATTAATATATATTTTTGATACATATTGATCTACATAGAGTCCATTGTGGGGTAATTTCCACATTGCTGTCAGTGTTTTGTCTTATTTGTATGTTTATTTTTGTGTATATTTGTATTTGGTTCAATAAAGATTTTGTAATTTTTTAGAGGTTTTGCTGTTTTTTGGCGGTTTAGTATTTATGTTTTCAAAAAAACCTTGCATTCATAGTGGTTGTTTTTTGGCGTCTTTTGCAGGATGAGTTGCAGTTTCTTTATTAATACTATTTTGGGGTGCAAAGAAATTTTTGAGAAACTTTTGTATCATGTTTTTATGTGACAAGATATTTATTCTATACAGTTTAATTTTATAGTTAGTTTTTACAGTTGTGGAAATGCCAATTATGTAATTTTTAGAAATATTTTACATTTTTTCAGAAATTATTTTGTAAGGGGAAACATAGATTTTCAGGACTGCACAGAATTCCTTTGTGTGTGTAAACCAATCGAGAGATTAGAGCAAAAGTCCAGCAATCCTTGTAGATGAGTAAAAAGGTTCCTTTATTTCAACTGGGGGATCGGTCTGTGTTGTATGGTCTTAATGTTGTCATTTTCAACAGGTGAGTTTTTGTTTGGTCGTTGATATTTTATTGTACATATGGGTTGTTATGTTCACATCTAGTTAAGCAATATATGCCTCCTGTAAGTATTCACAGCCTGCTGTAAGTTTATTTAGTCCCATTAGGTATATAGAGACCCCTGTAGACATATAGGGCCCCTAGTGATATACAGAGGGCTCTGTAGGTATACATGCCCCCTGTAGGTATATATTTAGGCCATCTGATTACTACAAATAAAAAAAGTTAACTTTCCTTGTTTTCCTGTTGAAAAGCTTGCACTGCAAGCTTGTGTCTGGTTTGGAGGCATGATGTCATCATGCTGCCTACACCAAAATGCTACTCCCTGCCTAGGAGACACAGCAGTACAGGTGGCGTGATTAGTACATCCTACCACCTATGCTGCTTTGCTGCAGCCCACAGTAGTTGCAGAGTTCAAGCCCCCTTGAAGTATAAGTGTCGGTCCTCCAGTGGGCCAGTCTGACACTACACACATTACGAATACTGTACATGGATGCACTCACACTTATGCTCACTATATACTTGGATGCAGTTCTTTTCAACCTAGGAGTTCATTTGCAGCAGCTATTGCCTCTACGTGGGGAATAAACAGCCATAAAAACTGTAAAATTGAGTATTCAAGCAAATGTGTGTCTTGATCTAAAGTGTGTTTCTTCTTATGTGTGTAAGTTAAAGGGGTTTTCTCACCACAATGATTAGCTTTAAATATGTAGACAAATGTAAAGAAAGACTATTGCCAAAAACATTTCTCTTTTGATTTTGCTTTTTTCAGAAGATAAAGAAGATTTTATCCACTGCTTTTGTTAAAATGTTTCTCTAGGTTACTGACCACCTCTCCCTGCTGTCACTCCCTGCTGAGTGGTTTCTCCAGCACTGGAACTTGTTTATATTTCAATCAAGCTTTATACCTTTAGTTCTGTAGTCTTGTGCACTAAAGTTTACAAACCTCCTGCATTAATGTCACAGGAATAGCTAGGAATAGCAGTGCTGATATACCAGTCACTGCTCAGTCTAACCAGGAAGTGTACGTTTGAAGCCGGCTGTGGCTCTGTGAAACGGCATGGTGAGACAACCCCTTTAAGATTAAGTAGAGAAGTATTTGCTAATTCTCTAAAGAATACCTGAATACATTGCTGAGTGCCCCATGGCTATCTTTTTATTTGTACTGTATATCAAGTCATAGGAGTACTACAGGTTACACATTTCAGTGATATCTATTTTTAGACATTATATACAGTACATTGGGTTTGAGGGGTATGTTTTGGAGTGCATTGTTGCATTTATAAAAAAAAAAGTTTGCTAAGGTGTTCAGTCTCAAGGATACTTCATGGAAAATTAGTTGGGGATGTGTTTAGTGTGATTAGAATATTAAGGTCTTAAACTGCAATTGTGTGGACATGTCCTGTATCTAAGTGGGAATTTTTTTTTTTAACTACAGTAGCTCAAGCCAGGCCATTTTGTTGATTTTCTGTACTGCATTAGAACTTTTTCAGTAAACTCAATATACTGTATATGCATTTAAAATGCTGCTCATGTTTCCTTTTTTTATAAAAGTGGAATACGCTTTCTCTGGACAGAAGGATGGTAGAACTGATAGATTCATACTGAGTAATGCATTTATTTGCTAAGTGAAAATGACACATACATCATGTGAGCCCAGACATTGTAGCAGCATAACATCTATGGGGTAGCTGAAGAGAAAAAATGGTGGAATAATAATAATATTATAATATTGCATTACTATTATCATTGTTATTTCAGACCCCTTTTCACTTCTGACTGTCTCAAGGTAAAGTTGTTATATTGTTTGTTATCAGTTAAAAATATACAAAGAGGAAACAAGTAGAAAGATTTGTGAGCAGCTTCTCCACAGACACTGACAAACATGACTTGATGCTGCTGTATGATAAAATGACAAGTTAATTTAAAGAGGATCTGTGACATCTCCTGACACGTCTGATTTAGGAAATTATTGTATTCCCCTGCAAATAACAATTTTGGAGTATCTCTTTTTAAATCTCTGTGTTGTTTGGTTCATATGTTATTTTTTTCTAGACTTTTTTTTTTACTAAGTAATCAGCTGGGTGCTACCATTGGGGAGTGACCTTACACAATCTTACAGTCTGTTTAGCAATCAGAATGGTAACATCCAGTTAACCATTTAGGAATGCAGTTTTAGAAGGAATAACAGACAAATAGCACTATATAGAGTTAGAAGAGAAGATGCTCCAGAATTGTTATTTCAAAGCGAACACAAGGATTTACTAAAACAGACATAACAGAAGATGTCACAGGTCCTCATTATTCTGTGGGTATGAGTATACAGAAAAAAATTCATCTAGGTTCTTTTTTTTTGTTTAACAAAGGCGATAAACCAAAAGACAGACCAATAACTTTTTTTTTTTATTTCATTCACTTATTACGTTTTTCTGGGAAGCAATGTGACCAAAAACATAAATTCTTGCATTGTTATTTAATTTTTATGGTATTCACCATGCAGGAGTTTTTAAATAATGTATTAATATTAAACTTTAAATGATGAAACAGCATACCAATTGTGTTAATTTTGTATCGTTTACATTTCCCTTTATGAAATTTGTTTTAAAACCTTGTTTTTTTAAATCTACTTTTTTGTTAAATTTTTTTTTTACTTATGTTTACAGTTTTTAACATCAATTTAGTACGCTTTGTGCGGTGTTGATTGTTTTTCATAAATTTGGGGAAGATGGTTCATTTATTCAAAAAATCTTTGTGGTTAACATATTTTTCGTGAGAAATGCTTAGAAAAATATGAAATCCGACTTTTTTGGGGAAAATTTTCCCCCCCCCCCCCCCCCCAAAATGGCCTTCATCATTTGGTTTGGGGGGTATGGAAAAAAGCGATGGACAGGGATCTTTTTGTTTCCAAATCCCACCGACTGGATGGGAAAGGCAAGTTTGGACGAAAAAAGTCTGGATTTCATATATTACTAAGCATTACTCTACTGTAGATATGTTCACCACAATGATATTTTAAATAAATGTAACCTATCTTCACTAAATTTAACCCCTTAAGCCGAACACCTGAAAAGTAGTTGATGACCAGAACATTTTTGTCGTTTTTGCCTCCTTGCGTTTCAACAGTTGTAAATTTTTCTTTTTTCAATGACGCGTTGGATGAGGCCCCGTTTTTTTAAACAAATTTTAAATTTTTGGGAATAGTTTAAAAAGCTTTAAATAATTGCAGAAAATTTTTTTTTTTTTATTCTTAAAAAAAATTTGTTTGACCATTACATTTCACATTTAAAAACTTGTTTGATTAATTCTTCAGGTTTTACGGTCATGTGGAAACTAATTGTGTAGGTTTTTTTTTGGGTGTAATGTATGCACAATTATTTTTTATTTAAAAATTTGATTTTTATTTTTTTTTTTTTTTTTTATTCATTTTTTTTTTTTTCACTTATTTTTTTTTTTTAAAATTGTTTTTTTTTTTTTTTTAAAACCCCTGAAAAGGGGAACGTTTTACAATTTTTTTTTTTTCACTTAGAAGTATCGCATATTATATATGCTAAAACATTCTAGTTGTGTACTTTGACAAAGGCAGGGGGACCCACACAATGTGTCCTAGTCACTATGCTTCATACACAACCGCTCTGGGGCCGCTCAAAGTTCCCAGGGCTTGACTTGTAGTCCGTTCCCCGGCTCTGTCGGTCACTGGTATCCGATCCCCCGACAGAGCAGGGAACCCTTGATGCGCTGCGGTAACTGCAACCGCCGCAATCAAATGCTTAAAAGCACTGGGTTGCGGAGTTTCCTCTGCTCCCCCCGATGCTTGCAGGGGGAATTCCTACTGGGATCCGGGCTGTGTTAGTAACAGCCCCGAACCCAGCGCAGGCTGGCGGCGCCCGGCCGCTGCAAACTCCCCGGTGTCTGCAGCAAACAGCTAAGGACGCGTCGCGTGCGCAGACAACGACCCGCATCAGCCAAGTCTAAAGTCGACGGGTGCGTCGTTAAGGCATGTTAAAAGGAGTGCTGAGATATCTTTTCTGGTTTACTACATAGGGTTGGTTACCCTACTATAAGCACCCTTAGCTATCTCAACAGAATTCACAAGTTGTGCGGCATCCTTCCTACAACTATGATTGTATTTTCATGTCAACGGGAGGCAATCAGGTGACAGGGTGAGCCCCTGCCCTCTGCCTAATTACTTAGAAGCTGCAACAACTATTTACCATGGCATCAAAGAGGGTTAATGGAAGAGTTCAGAGATATCTCCAATCTTGGCTGCAGTAGCAGAGTGTCACCTGTATATAACAACTTACACTTACTACATATGGAGCTCCTAAGCCTGCTTCATGCATACCCTTGTGTTTTTGGCCGTATACACTACTCCCAAAAAGTTAGGGATATTTGGCTTTCGGGTGAATGTTATGGAAAATACAAACATTTCACGCTACAGTGATAATTTATCCTGAAAGTAGGACATTAAAGTCATATATAAAACATATACAAAGAGAAAAACATAATCATGGATCCCTGCTACACGGTTCAAACCACATGGGTCCTTCTTCAGCTTGAAAATGGTTCTATGGCTCTGAAGCGTAACTGCATCTATGGGCTTGGGTGGAATTACTACAAATTTTATATCAACAGAGGATTTTGACCTATATCACTGCAAAATTATAATCCCTGTTAAAACATAAACTTTTAATAAATTGTCTAAAATTATCTTACGAAACCCCTATTAATCAACCAACAACACACCTAAATGATTACAGCATACTAAATATCTTCCATCATATGGAGTAGTCGCCCCTCGAATAAAGGTGGCTCCGCTTTAAAATGACAGATAATATCACTTATACGTGTATTACAATTCTTTACTCCTCTCACAGCTAATCCCAACGACTGTTTTTTCCCCTCCCCCATAACAATTTTGGGTTCATCAGGGGATTAAACAAACTGCTCCTCTCAGCTGTGAAGTAAAGAACTACGATATACAACGCAATACATCTATCTATGACTGATATAAATCACCTCTTGGGGTGAGATAGAGAAAGGTGATACTTAACTTAGAGCAGCCATTATAACAGTGAAAATCCTCACGCAGCCCCTTAGTAAGCTTGGCACCCAGGGTAGAAGGATACAGAAAGAATTAGATTTCGCCCTCCCATACAATACCTTACTTGGCCCTTTAGATGTATATAAAACAAATACATACCCTAGCATTTCAGTAATTGGGAGTGAATATATTGGATTTAATACTTATTGCACGTGTACTATACTTAACATGTGCGGCATATCTCCCCTGGCCCGCCTTTACTCAGTTTGGCGTTCTCCGGAAGGTTGTACTGCCATGGACCGGAAACTAGATAAGAAGTTCATTTATCCGTTTTGCTTCGGCGAAAGCAACGCTATGCTAATACTGAAGCCCCACACTGTTTGTGCCGCGGCGTCAGTCCGGCGTCCTAAAGAGAAATTCTGGGCTGCAAGTCCTAGGAAAAGGTGCTGCAAATGCCCATGGTAAAAACAGGGCATAACTATCGCGCCGTACAATATTTAACAATTGCTCTCAATAAAAAAAATACCAAACACTGTCACTTCCTTCCGGCAAAGCGCCACCGAGACCAAAAACCACACACATCCGGCAGGCCGAATCCGTCTCCACAACAACCCAAAGAGGAAACAGCAACACTCCACCCTTCCGCCCAGAACCTCCAACAGCTACACAAGCACCCCAGATTTCCCTATAAAGAGGTCGCATATAACGTGTCCCTAGAGGAAATATAGACAAAAGATTCAGGCCCTATAAAATCGGTTACAGAAATTCATTGTCTTAAGCCTGACAGAAATTATCAGACTATAAGTATCAATGAAAAAAAATGAAAAAAAGTAATGATATAAAAATGATGCAATAAAATACAGCAGCTTTGAAAATCGACATTGGTACCTCGTGTGGAGAGTACAACATAACAGAGCAAGAATAAACAGACCCCAGTCTGTACGAGTCTTACACAATAAAACCTCCAAATTGCTAAAGTCCTCCATTAAGGTCCCATTGGATAAACTGAATCCATACGATAGATCCATTGTGGGCCCTTTACACAGAATTCGTCTATCCCAATACTCCACCTCTTGGAGACGGTCTCACTAACCTCCATAATCAAAAAAAAAAAACCAAGAGAATTCCATTCTCCTTGGTGTATGTTCAAATATGCGAGCTACTAATTGGCTGTGCTCTTTCCTAATAACGTATGTCCCCCAGATTTCCTCCCTCCCACCCCTTCTTTGAATGTTTCTCTTTGTTTTTTCCAATAAAATCAGTGGGGCAGGGCCATATGCACATGTAACTACTCCTTCTGTCCTGCAATTGGCAAAATCACACGACGGATAAGAATTGTTTTCCATTTGGAGAGGCAATCTTGTGAAGGATTTTAGTTTGTTGTATGTATGTGCAATGCTACGACACCTCGCCCAAATTTAAACATGCCAATCGGTTTCCATTCAACCTAAGTTCCTTGAGAGGTATTGTTGTATAATGACTATGGATCAGTCCTATCTTTAATGGATTCTAACCCCTTCCTCGTAAGTAATCAAATGGGGTAACAGGAGATACCCTCAAATCCTGGTCCAACATCAGTATTTCGCTCCCAATATATTTTTTGAGGATATTCACAACTTTCTAGATTTCTATCGTCAAAAGTTTGCGATGACACGTGCTTTGGTTGTTATCTTTAACCTCCTGGATTTACCCCTTTAATAATGTCGTTCCTATTCTGTTTTTGAGCATGCCAAGGCTGATTCCACAACACCCAGATGGTAACTACGACTAAAGAAAATCAATTCTCCCTCAAAAAACCCTGACTGCCTCATAAATGTCCTTAACTCTGGAGCAGTTTCTTTTTAACTCTCAGAATTGGACCCTTCGGTTACACCTCCTTACTAGGGTAATGGATGATAACTTTCCCAAATGTAGCAAGCTATGGTTGCTGTAGTGTTTTCCTATACATGTCCGGGTATGGATGTTTGCCATCCTCCGATCTTTCAATTTTTTTTTTTTAAACATAATAAGGACATCCAAAAGGGTAAACAATTCTCTTGACTTACAAATGTGAATGCATACCAATCTCGTTTTTATATTGAGCTGTGCAACGAACCTCCACAAAATCACACCTTGCACCTTCCCCAGAGAATAAAAATGTCATACAAATGTACCTCCCCTCCTCCCAGAATAAATCTGGGGGGGGACCACTGATCATCTCCAGGTTTGGGATAACCAAGTGGCCTCCCACCAGCCAGGAACAAATTTGCAAAAGTGGGGGCGCAAAGAGCTCCCCATTGGCAGTGCCCTGAGTGGTGGAAGGTTCCTAGTTGCAGAAGACAAAATAATTATGCCTCAACAAAACACGAAGTGCCCAGAAGCTGATGACAAAGGCATTGTGACCTGAACTCTATAATTCTTGTAGACGAAAATATTCAACTGCATGAATGCCAATTTCATGTGGGATAGATTACTAATTAAACTTTCACACATCTATAGAACCACAAAATACTATCATTAATGTGACTGTAATCCCTTCCAGTCTGAGCAGTTAAATCAGAAGTGTCCTCTTATGTACTATGGCAATGTGGGGTTACAAATTCCCTCCTGTAAGATGTTATCTATAAGATCCCACATTTTGCGTAATTGATCCTACGCCTAGACTATTGGTCTAGCCTTTTTAGTGGGTGCAGCCCTTATAATCTTCATCAGGAATCGAATAAAATGTAGGTATTTGAGGATTAAGATGGCATCATGAATTTGAATTCACCCGTGTGTTTAATTAGCCCCATCTCTAAAACCCTCCCACCCAAGTATCCTCCTTCTCTAGTTGCATAGTAAAGTTTGTTGTCGGATCTGTGGGTAAGAATATCATAATGCCTTCTGTACCCCTAAGGAGGATCGTTGCACATCTGTTTAATACATGTCATAATTTAATTATAACTATATTCCCCCCTTATCGGATGGTTTAATAATAATAGATTTGTCCCCCGTTCCAAGTGCTGACAGGTGCTCTTATTTCCTCTGTACTGAGATTATTAATGGAAAGGTAACCTCTGTTCACTAAGGTTACGGGAGTTCTTTAGAAGACTATTTGCAAAAAAAGGTCAATTTCCCACCACACCCCACCGTGTATCTAACTGACTCGGGGGCATTCTACTCTCCTACCTTTAAGCTTCATTGTGTTTGAAACCCTCCATTATGTTCTTCCTCCTCCATAGGGACACTAAGGTATGGATACCCTCTAATCCTTGCTGTATACACCCAATTGCTGGCAATTTCAATTTTGATCTTTAATTTTAAAAAATTTATGCCACTTGAGCTTACCACAAAACAGGTGTAGATCTCTTAGTCCATGAAAAAATAACTAGAACTAGTGGTGGGGCACAAAAGACAGACCCCTCTGTAAAAATCTGTTAATTCGCCGTTATTCTAAGTGCCTATCTGTAAGATTAATTATTCTGATGTTGATCTGATTTTGTTATTTCTGACGGTGTCTCAAGGCGGATGCGGGGCCTCTCCAGCCCTCTAAAAAAAGGAGGGTGTGTTGAGAATTGCCAGAGGATGAGGAGGCATAATAAGTCCATATTGCACTCCCTTCTCCTGAGTTCTGCGAGGACCCATTTTCTAGCTCGAGATCCTCTTGTTCTCCCCCTGGACGCCTGACAGATGTTCTGTGAAATTAGTATCCGAGGATTCGCGTCAGATGGTAGTAGTTCCCTAGGGGTATAGGTTTGGGTTTTGAGAAAAATTAAAAAGCTTTCCTTCCTTGAATTCCTGGATTCCCTCAGATATTGTTTGCGTTTCCGTGCCTTCAGTCCTGTCTGATATTTTTCTATTGAATTTTGTAAACTTTGTTCTCTCCTACTAAAGTCTGGATCCCCTCTGAGTTTTGATGCCTGTTCTATCAAGTTGTTTAAATTGTAGAGGTACTTTCTAATGTTTTATCTTTCTCTTTAAGTAGAATTTTCATAAGTCGTACCGAGCTATCTATTAGTTCTGTTTCCCCATCTACCAACAATGGATTCAGACTGTGATCTAGTAGCAGGTGTTATTATAATTCTAAGTCACTAGGTATAATGCGTTGATTCAATATAATGTTCTAGTGTTTGTGCTCCCACCAGGATTTAATCATTCGATCGATAAAAGCTGTATATAGTTGTTTGAATACACTCTTAGGTCAGGGGTTTAGGAAGTATAATTTTAGATAATTTAGTAAAAAAGTTATGTTTAACAGGGATTTATAATTTTGCAGTGATATAGGTCAAAATCCTCTGTTGATAATAAAATTTGTAGTAATTTCAATATTACGGCCAGTTTTCTAAGTAGGCCCTGTGGATAAGTGAAATGGCAGAAACTGACGGCAAGAGCGGTGTTTTCTGAGTTGAGTTGGAGTTCTGATCAAAGTGATCTTTCTGACCTAAGAGTGGTACTTCATACCAACTATATACAGCTTATCGAGCTAATTTTTATATCCTGGGTGGGAGGCACGAAACACTAGACATTATATTGATCCACGCAATCTATACCTAGTGGAACTTAGAATTTATATAACTACTGCTACTAGACACAGTCTGAGAATCCTTGTTGGTTAGAGTGGGCATAACAGAACTTATAGGATAGCTCGGTACGACTTATGGAAAATTCTACTTAAAGAGGAAAATAAAACATTAGAAAGTACCTCTACAACTTTAAACAACTTGATTAGAACAGGCATTCCAAAACTCAGAGGGGCGATCCAAAGATTTTAGTAGGAGAGAAAAAAGTTTACAAAAATTCTATAGAAAAATATCGACATGGACTGAAGGCACGGAAACGCAACAATATCTGAGGGAACCTCCAGGAATTTCAAGGAAGGGAAAGCTTTTAATTTTCTCAAAAACCAAAACCTATTACCCCTAGGGAAAACTTCTATCATCTGAAGCAGAATCCTCGGATACTAATTCACAACATCTGTCAGGTCCAGGGGGAGAACAAGTGGATCTCGAGCTAGAAAATGGTCCTCGCCAGAACCTCAGGAGGAAGGGGAGTGCATATGGACTATTATGCCTCCTCATCCTCTCCATCATTCAACAACACACCTTTTTTAGGAGGGCTGGACGAGGACCCCGACTTATATCCGGCGCTGTGAGACATCGTTCAGAATAGGATAACAAAATACAGGATCTACATCAGATAATTAAGTCTTACGCAGATAGGCACTGAACTAACGGTGGAAGTTTACAGAATTTTACAGAGGGGGTCTGAGTGTTTTGTGGCCCTCATCCACTAAGTTTAGTTGATTTTTCATGACTAAAAGATCTTACAACCGTGTTTGTGCGTAAGCTCAAGTGTGGCATTAAATTTTTTAAAATTAAAAGATCAATAGTTGAAATGCGCAGCAATTGGGTGTTTACAGCACAGGATTTAGAGGGTATCCATACCTTAGTGTCCCTTTGGAGGATGGAAGGAAAATAATAGATGGGTTTCATAACAAAATTGAAAACGTAAAAGTAGTGAGAATGCCCCGAAGTCAGGTTGATACACGTGGAAATTGATCCTTTTTTTTGCAAAATAGTATCTAAAGAACTCGTAGTTTGAGTGAAACAGAGGCAACTACTCTTGTCCAATGAATTAATCTTAGTACAGAGGAGAACTAGGGAGCATTTGTCAGAGCACTGTGGGACGGGAACAGATATCGTATAATTTATTAAAACCGCCTCCTGATAAGGGGGGAAATACTAGTTTATATTAAATCATGACATGTATAAACTGATGTTGCAACGATCTTCTTAGGGACAAAAGGCATTATGATATTCTACCCAGCAGACCCCGACATAACAAAACTTTACATATGCAACTAGAGAAGTTACTTGTGGAGGGCTTAGAGATGGGTTTAATAACACACACGGAATTCAAATTCATGATGCCATCTTAATCTCAAAAATTACCTAATTTTATCTGATCCCAAAGATTCAAAGGGCTGCACCCACTAAAAGGTAGACCAATAGTCTCAGGCGTAGGATCAATTACGCAAAATGTGGGGATTTATATAGATAATATCTGTTACAGGATTTTGTAACACCATTGCCTTCTTACATAAGAGGACACTTCTGGGTGGATTTACTGCACAGACTGGAAGGGATTACAGTCAATAAAGAAGTTATTTTTTGGGTCTCTATAGATGTAGAAAGTTTATATAGTAATATCCCACATGAAAATGGCATTCAAGCAGTTTGATATTTTTTGTCTCTACAAGAAGTATAGAATTCCAGGCTCACAATGCCTTGTCATAGACTCTACTGGACTTCGTGGGGGTCTGACGGCCCTTAATTATTTTTGTCTTCTGTAACACGACCTTCCACACAGCTAAGGGGCACCGCAATGGGGAAGCTCCTGCGCCCCCGTTTATGCAAAATCTTGTTCCTGGGCTGGTGGGGGGAGGCACCTTGGTTTCCCAACGGGGAAGGACGATCAGTGGCCCCCCCCCCCCAGATTTTATTCTGGGGAGAGGGTACATTGTTGACATCTTTCGTCCTCTGGAAGGTGCCAGGTGTGATTTTTGAGGTGTTCGTTGCACAGCTCAATAAAAATTGAAGATTGGTATGCACTTCACCATTTGAAGTGCAAGAGAAAATAGAGAATTGTTTACCCTTTCTTGGATTGTCCTTATTATTAAAGATCGGAATGCAACATCCTATACGGATTATGTATAGGAAACCCACATCAACCAACAAGCTCTGCTATTTGGGAAAGTTATACATCCATTACCCTGTATAAGAGAGAATACCGAAGGGTTCAATTCCTGAGAGTTAAGAGAAACTGCTCTCCAGAGCTAAGGAACTTTAGGAGGACAGTCAGGTATATTGAGAGAAAGATTTTCTTTGTCGAGGATTCCCTCAGGAGTAGTTTTGAATAGCCCTAAGGCATTCACAAAAAACAGAATAGGACAACATTACTACAGGGTAAATCCCAGGAGGATAATAAGATAACATTAAGCACGTTGTTTAACTCTGCCAACTTTTTGACGATTAGAATCTAGAAGTTGTGAATATCCTCAAAAAATAATTGGGGAATACGATGTTGGACCAGGATCTACGAGGGATACCTCCCTGCCCACCCCTTTGATCAACTTATCGAAAAGGGGTAGATCATTACAAGTTTAGACTGATCCATAGTCATTATACACCAATACCCCCTCAAGGTATTGGCTTGAAAGGGAAACCGAATGGGTATGTTTAAATGTGGGCAAGAGATGTGTAGCTGCCCATCCCATACATACAACAAACTAAATTCCTTCACAAGTGGACCTCAAATGGAAAAACCAATTCTTTATCCGTGATTTTGCCAATTGTAGGACAGAGGGAGTAGGTTCTAATGTGCATATGTCCCTGCCCACTGAATTATATTGGAAAAAAAACAAAGAGAACATTCATAAGGAGGGTGGGAGAACATCTGGGGCACATACGTAATAGAGGACACGCCAGTAGCTCGACATGTTTGGGAAACAATTTCATAATGGAGAAATGGGAATCTTCTGCGTTTTTTTTGATCATGAAGGTAGTGAGATCGGTCCTCCAAGAGGAGGAGAATGGGATAGAC
This sequence comes from Phyllomedusa bahiana, assembly GCA_025379985.1. Classification (NCBI taxonomy): domain Eukaryota; kingdom Metazoa; phylum Chordata; class Amphibia; order Anura; family Hylidae; genus Phyllomedusa; species Phyllomedusa bahiana. The sequence continues at coordinate 5,829 of JAODAL010043495.1, read as the reverse complement.
ACATTTTATGTAAATAGAGGTCCAGTGGAAATCTTACCGTATATGGAATCAGTTATTCCAAAGGGCCTTAATGAGACTTTGCAATTTGGATGTTTTATTGAGTTGGTAGACTCATACTTGGGTCTTGTTTATTCTACTCTGTTTGTTCGTTACTCTCACAGAGGACCAATATTGATTTTTCACAAGCTGGACCGTATTTTATGTATCATTATTATATCATTACATTTTTATTATATTCATTGATTACTTATAGTCTGATAATCTATGTCAGCTTAAGACCAATGAATTTTTGTACCCAGGAATTTATTTGGCCCTGAATTAATTGCCAATGTACCACTCTAGACATCCGTTACACAGACGGGCCACTTAAGAAATTTGGGGCTGCTTAGCAGCAATTGGCGGTTCTTGTGCGGATAGTCGTTTTGTGCGCGGGTTTGACCTTAGTATGGAGATTGATTCGGCTGCCAGGATGTATGTGGTTTGGTTTCGGTTGGCGTGACCGGAAGTGACCAGTGTTTTCCTTTCTAAAAGGAGAGCGATGTAATATGTTACGGCGCTGCTGAGAGTTATGCCCGGATTTTGATCGCGCGCATTTGCCAGGCACCTTTCTACCTTGGACATGCGCAGACAGAACGTTTCTAAGACGCGGACTGCGCCGTGATATTATGGGGCTTTTGTACAAGCGTAGTGTTGCTTTCGCCGAAGTGAATCTTTGGACCCATAACTATATTAATAATAATTTTTTTAATTTTATTATCAAATGACATTTTATCTAGTTTCCGGTCTATGCGCAGTACAACTTCTGGAACGGCCAGAGCTGAATTAAAGGCAGCGGGATATGCGCACATGTTAAGTAGAACCTTGGCAATAGTATAAAAACAATATACATCAATACTGAAGTGTTAGGGGCTTTATTGTTTATACATCTAAAGGGCCAGTAAGGTATTTAAGGGAGGCAGGAAATTAGAAATGAACCATTCTGATATCCCTTCCCCCCCCCCCCCCCCCCCATCCCCTGGGTGCCCTGCATACCAAGGGGCTGCGAGGATTATCACTTTATACCTGGCAGCTTCTAAGCTAAGTATCACTTTTTCTATCTCACCCATAGAGGTGATATAACCCGGTCATAGATAGATTGTATATGCGTTTTGTATATAGGCGTAATCTTATTCCACAGCGACGAGTGAGTTCTTGAATCCCCTGATGAAATCTAAATTGCATGGGGAGTGAAACGCGTTGGATAGTGGGATTAAAGAATTATAACACACGTACACAGTGATATTATCTGTCATAAGGGAGTGGCCGCCCTTTATCGGCGTGCGATTACTCACTGACGGATGGTATATAGTATGGCAGTTATCATTTAGTATGTAGTGGTAGTATATAGGGGTTTAGGATGTTATAATTTTAGATAATTTAGTAAATAAAAGTTTTGTTTTAAACAGGGATTATAATTTGGCAGTGATATTGTTCAATGGTGGAGCTGGCCAAAAACTGACAGCAAAAAAACAAGTTTAAAAAACCGTAGCACAACACTAGTCGGATCTATACAAGAGTCCGAACAGCATTTCACTTATGCTTTGTAGGACGGAAGACCTAAGATGAGAAAAAACTATTGCAGACAAAAAATTACCCAGTTTCCATGAAAAACAATCCGATCTTTTCTAATAATTTTCTAAATTGCACTGGATATATAAAAATGTATGTAATTTGTTGCAATACAACTGTTAACACTTTCTATCTGAACTAGTTTTTATTACATGAGGCCAACTGTCCTCCGACAAAAAATTCTTAATGGCTTGCAGAGTGTATCTGTATTTAACTAAAATTTAATATACATATTGGTATCTTATCAGTCAATTCTAAAATGTTTTTTTTCAACATTTTAAAAAATAACATAATTTTTCAAATGAGTTGCCTTGTGGTCATTACTTTTTCTGTGATGTTGATCCCACATTGTTGTAAAAGATCTGGAAGTTTCTTGTACGATCATAGACTACTGCACAGCATGCAATGTCAATCAATGCTGCCTCTAAGGCAAGCAACATATTGGCGTGTATAAAAGAGGCATGGACTTGCCCGACAAGGATTGGTGCAACCTCATTTTGGAATGAGCTGTTCAGTTCTGGGCATCCAGTTTATAGGAAAAGATGTGATGGAGCTAGAGAGAGTGCAAAAGACGAGCACTCAAACTTATACAAGGGAATGGTGGATCTAGTTATGAGGAGAGGTCAGTAGAATTGAACCTTATTTAGTCTTGAGAAAAGACAGCTTCGGGTGGAACCTCATTCATTTATATAAATATATAATGGTCTCTACAAAAAGTATGGGGAAAAATGGATTTCTTGTAAAAAAGGCCCCCTCAAGACAAAGGGGACATTCCTTCGGGTGGAGAGAAAAAAGGATCAATCCCTCCAGAGGAGAAAAGCATTCATTCACTGTGAGAACTATGAATCTGTGAATAGCCTGCCTGAGGAGCTGTTCACAGCAGGAACAGTTGCTGAGTATCAAGAAAGGCTTAGATAACTACCTGAAAATCTAAAGAATATTAATATGTACGTAAGCCTGTTAGAATTCTGGATCCTGTTGGGTTGAGGCTCTGGGGTCCAAGAGATGGGGACTCCACTGGAGCAGATTGGTTCTTGGCTTGTGGGGATTCAGGGCATTCGCCAGTGGGAGGCTGCGCTTGAAAATCTTGTCTCCTCCCTTCACCCCATTCCCCACCCTTGATTGAAACACTTGATGGACACATGTCTTTTTTCACGTACTATGTAACTTATGTTTTCTGGGCTGATTGTGCACTTTTTTCCTGGTCTGAAATGTAGCCCTCCTTTTTGCAACTCTGTTTTCTCTTTGGTAAGTTGTTTCCCCTTTGCTCTATGATACTAAAAGCTCCAGCATTCTTTGCTCTGTTTAGCTTAATCTACATCCCTCCAACCTGAGTCTCAGTCCATACCAGATTTCCTGCTCATTTACTGAATGCGGACCCAAAGAGTGTGGTTTAATGGTTGCCCTATAAAAAGCAGGACCCTATGGTCCACATGATATCCCGAACTTAACGAAAGCTGTTTCCTGTGTGTCCAGACACAAAAGAACTACTAAGCTTCTGAATCAAAAAACTTATATGGACAGTAGGAAGCCCACAGAAAAATGTAATGAAATTACATTTCAAAAATGGCTAACGTTAAGAAATGTATTATTTACAAAATATTTAAGAATGTTGTGTAACATAAATTAATATATGTTTTAACGTGATCAAGCAGAGTACAAACTCTGGAGACGGAAATTTACTCACAACAAATTTTCACTATAAAAACATGCATCTACAAATTTTATTTATTACACTTCACATCTACTGTAACATTTGTTTCAAACAAAGATAATTTTAACAAGCTACAGTACATTAGTTTCTGACGGAGCTGTATTTTTTTTTATTAAATTCACAAAAGGAATGGAGTAGGAGACCCTTGAAGCTCATGAAGCTAATTAGAATGTGGATCTGTAACATACATTTTTATCCCACATTTAAATTATTAGCATGTTACACTTTTCTCAGTAGGCTCAAGCACTTTACTGGGACTCTGATTCTGCTGGTGTAATTATACTTATTTTGATAGCATTCTTAGTGCTTTCATATTATTAAAGGCATGGTAAAAAATTCTGTAGAAATAAATGCTTGCTTTTTATAGTTGTATATACATTCTTGCTTTGCTGTTTGGTTAGAGTGAGATAATAAAGTAAATTACTTGATAGAAAGACATACAATGTAAATAAATACACACATGACTACAAACTACTAACTAAACTAGAATTATCCAAAAGACTATAGGAAGGTATGGTGAAGGTGCAGCATGCGGAATTAGATTAGCGGCGTCTTAGACTTGGCATTTGATGGGCCATTGGAGTAGAACAATGGAAGAAATGGGACTTGGGTGACGCGATTAGGTGCAGGGACAAGCATTTTTTGGATGCTGATGTCCTTAATTAAATATAAAGGAACAGAAAAAAAAAGGGAGATTTTTTAAAAACATTTTAAAGTTTCACTGGGGTCATACCTTATGGAAAAAAAAATATTAAAAAGGAAAAAAATAATGGGATCAACGGGGATTAAATGAGGCAATAAATAAAAAAAAAATAAGCTTTTTTCGCAACAAAAACAAAGGGGAGTAAGGAGGCACAAAAAAAAACTATAAGGAAAAAAAAAAATATGTAAAACAAGTAAAGACAGAAAAGCTGGAACCAAATGACTATTTTTAAAAAGAGAGAAAACAAACCCAAAAATTTTAACATAAAAATAGAAAAACATTAAAAATGAAAATGTTCCCCCTTTAAAAAATAGAGAGAAGTATTTTAAAGCCGTGAGGGGGAAAGCAAACCACAAACAATTTTTTTCTCCACTGTATTTATCGGGGAAGATACATTCCTTTTGAAGATTGAAATAGACAAATCCCAGGCCCCTGAGGGCATACACCCCGTTTCCTAAGGAAAAATTATGGATACCAGGCCACTATTCTTAATATTTAGGGACTGAAAAAGGGGTATTTTTGCAAAGGATTGGGCATAGCAGATGTTGTCCCAAATATTCAAAAACGGTCAAAAAATACCCCGGAAACTATGGGCGGTAATTTTAAAACCTTTGTTGTAGGTAAAATGTTTGAAGGTTTTGTAAGAGATGTTATACTGTAGTATCTCACTGAAAAAAAAATGTATATCGCCGTTCCAGCATGTATTTATGAAGGATCGGTCCTGTGAAACAATTTCACACTTCTATGAGGAGGTTAGTTCTAGACTGGATCAGGGTGAGGTTTCGGAAGTCATGTATCTGTAAATTGGAATTGTTTATTTCTGCTTTAATAGATGCAATAATTATCATTAATAGCCTTGGTTGGATGGCTTAGGTTTTTGTTTTTTTTGACCATCTCAATTTTAAAAAAGAATACAAAAAACATCAAACAAAAAGAGAGGGGGGTATTTTCCTAGAAAAAAAAATAAAACAAAATAATATGCAATTTGTAGTATATCCCTGGGCTGAAAAAAATATTGCTATTTTTAAAAAAAATGATCAACTTAAAATACAATTTATATTGTTTACAAAAAAACCGGCTTCTACTTTATCCAGATCAGCATTTTTTGCTTAAACCTTTTCAGTTTTCAGTACAAATGCAAAACTATTTTTCAACGTCAATCAAATTTTAACAGCAACAAAACATCTAACCTTTATCAAAAAAACTATTTAAGCCATCTTTTTAACCCCAAAGGGGAAACTGAAATACTACTTTTTCTTCTTTTTCAACCCTTTTTTTTTTTTAAAAATAAATTTTATCATACTGTATTGATTTTAGCATTGCTGTGATCTGAAAGCTGAGATTAGAAAGAAATTATTTACTTACTTTTTGGATGGGGGAAATTTATTTTAACGAGTGGAATTCTTTAAATTTCAGGAAAACTTCGGTTCGGGGAACGAAGTCAATTGGGGGACTTCGGGGGAACAAGTGGGTTTTCATTTATAAAATGGCTCGACACATGGCGTTACATGGGGCAAACATCTGGGGGGGAAAAAGGGGCATAGCCTTTCATGACATGTGCAAGATAAGCCAAACAGAGACCGGGATTCTGTGACTCACCGCCAATAAGACCGAGCGCGCCACTGAGCCATACCGTCTCCGTACTGAAAAGGGAAGGGGGCTCGCGGGGGATACCTTTCTGAAGAACGTTTTTTACACACGATTTTTTGGGGTGTCTCAGCTTTCCCCAAACCTGTTTCCCGAATTTCTATTTTTGTTTTTTTGGGTATTGGATCTGAAATCCAGTGTGCGTCCACTGCAGGGA
>JAODAL010043494.1:0-33780 GCA_025379985.1 Phyllomedusa bahiana | reverse complement strand
TCGCAGGTCCAAAAATAGCGGCACAGGGCTCAGCGAGGCAGGGCGGCAGTATCATCAGTCGGAGCGTCCCGGGTAAAATAGTCTCGGGGGTGTGGCAGTTTTTTGCAAGACACCGGAGGGCCCGAATTGGCTATATGTAGAATCTGTGGGCAGAAAGTGAAGCTGGCCAGGGAGCTAATTTGGGCCAACGGCCCTATCAACACTGCAGCGTCACCACCCGGGGGCCCTGGGAAACGTGGTCAGATGTGTGGTCCACCCTGCCCCCGCATCAGCAGCGGGCCAGTGGCACGCATGCCTTGACCCAGTCAAGGTCCACCCCCTCTGCAGAAGGGAGCTTTTTTCCCTTTGCCATCATCTCCCCCAGATGTCCTGTCCTCGTCTATGGCCCCGCGTCGTTCAGCGAGGCGTTTTCAAAAGAAAAAAAGTATGCGTCAACCATCTAGGTGCAGCAGCGCCCGGGGCTCCTGTCCAAGTTGTTGGCTGCAGCCCCTCTCTTTCCAAATGGGGGACTCTGCACCATTCAAAAAAAACAAAGGGGTTGTCCCGAGCGAGATGGGAGTTCCAAGCCGTAATTTTTTTTCCCAAAAAGCAGTACCACCCTTTCAAAAATATGTAGAACAGAAAGTGGGCCATCCTTGAGCTTATGGTTTGTTCCAAGGTGCCGGAGCCCCGGAGTCTGGAGCTGTAACTACGGTGGGCCCGTACATGTCCCTTTTGGCCCACGGGTGATGTGCTTCTGCCCCGGCACACAAAACTTGGAAGGAGACGCCGCTTTCTCCTCCCCGTTGTCAAAAAACGGTTGCGCCAATGTCCCCTCCTCCCCTCCACCACCCCCCACCCTTCGCCCCCACAAGTATGTCCATCAACCCCAAAGTGTAGGGCACGCGGGGTCACGCAGTTTACACCTGGCTTGCATCGGGGAAAAGTGTAAACAGGGGAGAACGCTCCGGTCAGCAGCAAGAAATCGATGGGGTTTTCTCCCGCCAACTGCAAATCGGAAACATGGTGACGGAAAATGGGAAAACGGTGCTGCGCTGCACCGAGGAGGGGGGCCCTGTGCCGATGGAATGTGTTCAACGGGTTTGTAAAAAAGGTTTCCCTGAAGTTTCCCAAAGATCTCAGAAGATTCTGAAAAGGGCCAGGAAATTGTGCATCCCACTTCATCCTTTCCCTAAAGCCAGGAAACCCCCCCCGAGTTGCAGCGCAGAACGGCCCCCCCAAAACACACTTGATAGCAATTTTTCCACCCTTTGGGAAATTCCACCCTGACATGTTGGACCGACTTATAAACAGAAAAAGGCCATTAACGATTTTTTGATGATCCAGGCAGCGGAGTACCCCCCTGTGTAATTTGTGTCGCCAGGGGCGCTCTTGCGTGACACCTGCTTTGTTGAGGCCTTTTGAGGAGGCGACGTTATTTGCAGTCGCCAGGATTTCGGGATGAATAACGTCATTGTGGCCCGCAGCTGCTGATTTCCCCGGGTAGTAAAAGCCGATAGTAAAGAAAAGGCGAGGGATGACTTTGGCTTCCACCCTTTTGGGACCCTGCTACCGTCCAAAATGGGAGCCTTTTTCCAGTGTGAGGGGGGGGACAAATCAATACTATGGGGAAATCCCCAGTCATTTGGCCCGCTGCCTATGCCCGGCATCGTCCCTCCTTGACAGGTTCCCCAAGGGGTTTTCAGCGCTCACGTAATCTGCCGGGGGCTTCGGGGGGAAGGTGGGGGGGTGGAGCAGTACCGCTCCATCAGCAGAACTAAGTCTGGAGTCACTGAGGAGCAGTTTCCCTTCACCCGCCTTTTGGGGGAACCCGCAGCAGGACCTGGAGCAGTCCCGAACCAACAGGTGGTGGCCCACTTGGCAGCACTTGCCACCCAGTTAGAAAAATTTTGGAACTGGGCAGCCTGGTGTGTGCCGCAACTTGCCAAGTTTGCGTGGGAAACTGTTGCCCCGGCCAGTAGTGTGGGATCAGAGCGGGTGTTCAGTGGGTAGGGGCCATCGTTCCCCAAGGAGACCCGCTTTTCCACGGAAATGTGGAAAGATGACTTTGTCAAAAATGAATCAGGCGTGGATCGGCCCGGTTTCCACACACCAATGCCCTTTGGGGTCAATACTCAGCCTGCGCCTAACCAAACTGTGAGAAATGGTTGGGTCAAAATATCTGCCAGCCACTATTTGATGCCGCACCCGCCTGATGCCACAAATTTTGACAGTTTCTCCCTCTGCCCCCCATCTTTACCAGGAATGGTATTGCCCCCCCTCCCACTCTGTCATTGTGCCCTTTTTGACCTCATGTGCTGTGCTGTGGCCCTGACATCCACATGTGTCATTGTGCCCCTCTCTGACTCAGTTGTTGCTTCTGCCGCCCTCCCTCCATCTTGTCATTGTGCCCCTCTGTGGCCTACTCGTTTTTGCACCTCCAGAATGTCATTTTGCCACTGCCTGCCTCATGGGGCTGTATTGCTGCCGTGACCCCAATGTGTTTTATGTCACTTGGGGCCCTACTCTTTTTTTCCACCGCCAGAATGTCATTGTGCCATCTCTGACCTCATGCTTGCTGCGTCACCTCCACTCTCTGTCATTGTGCCACTCTGGGCCTACTACTGTTTTGTCACCTCCAGATGTCATGTGAAAACTGTCTGACCTCATGTGCTGCTGCCCGTGCCCCCCTCTGGTCATTGTCCCATCTGTGGCCTACCCCTGTTTTTGAAAATCAAAAGTCATTGTGCTATTGTCTGCCCTATGCTGCGGCTGCCATGCCCCAACTCTTGTCATTGTGCCACTCTGGGGGCCATCCTGCTTTTGCCCTCCAGAATGTCATTGTACCACTCTTGACTCTGCTGCTGTGGCTCGCCGTCCATCCACACTCTTTCATAATGTTGACCTGAGTCTCAGTTTGTTTTTTCCAGCTTTCGTGGCTGACTTTTAGGTACTTTCCCGCTTGAGTTTTTTGGTCGTTTGCCCTTTAAGTGCCCAGGATTTTCAGTGAAGCGATTGTAAGAGCGGCGGGGGAGTCTTGCGTGTCATACTAAAAACAACATTGTTGAAGACCAAACCCCAAACTCCCTCGCATATTTAAGCATGGCACAACTTTAACACCCTGCAGGCTCTGTGCAGCGGAATAGTGTTTTTTTTCGGATTGTCCCGAAGTAAATTTGGCCAAAACTAATTTTGTCGGAAAATTCGGCGAAGTGACCAAATCGAATTTTTGAGAAATTCGCCCATCTCTACCCACAAAGTTATCGTTAAAAGGAAAAGGGTGAATACCCTCTTACCCGGGTTAAACATTCCTCAACGGGATTATTGGTGGGGTCTGTAATGAAGACCAAGTGTTCAAAAATTTCAACCTTTGGTCAAAATCTTTCTATGTGAAAGCGGCTTTTACCAAGGTAATCCTTTGTTCCCCACCCCAAATTTTGTCCCCTTAAAGGGGGGTCAAAAATTTACTCTATTCGTGCGAAAAATTTCGTTGGAAGAAATATTTTTCCCCTTCAACAAAAACATGAAAGTGCAGATCTTGGGATTCCCCCAGATATGCTGGAGGATGTCAGATTGTTTGGTTTGGCGGAGGTTCCTCAGAATGACCTTGGGAAAGGTAATTTCACGGAACTTAAGGCCAAAAGCACAAAAATGCCGCCAGTTAGTGATATATCTTGCATTGATGTATTCCTGGATCTTGTTTTGAAAGATCTTTTAACCGTAAAGACTCAAGGTAGAACCAATATTCCCAAACTTTAATTATTGGGTCTTGAAAACCTTAAAAAGAGACAGGACTTGTGCGTAAAACCGTCAGACAAGGGTGGCAACATTGTCATCTTAAATCACTGTCAATACTGTAACATGTGTCATTCATTGTTATCTGATGAATCTTGTTATACCAGACTAACTTTTGACCCTACCAATTCTTTTCAACTTGAATTGAGAACTCTTCTGTTAAAAGCCAAGGAATGTGATTTGATAGTCGTGAATTTGATTTTTTTTACCCCAAATTCCCTAGGGTTGCCACGTTTTATGCTTTACCTTAAAGGCCGCCCCATAGTTTCAGGGAATAATGCCCTCTGCCAAAACTGTGGTACTTATGTTGACCATATTCTAGCTCCTTTTGTTGAATCATTGCCTTCTTACATTAGGGACACTACAGATTTACTCAGACGTCTGGATGGCCTCTTTATTGATCCTGAGGCCTCCCTAGCTAGTATTGACGTGGAATCCCTATACACGTCTATTCCACACCATCTAGGTCTCGAGGCAGTCCGGAGTTTCTTGTCCTCTAGGGGGACACAATATAGACTGCATAATGCCTTTGTAGTCGAATAACTGGAGTTTGTTTTGACAAAAAACTATTTTTTGTTCGATGGTGGGGTCTTCCACCAGCAGCGGGGTACAGCCATAGGCAACGCTTGTGCCCCGGCCTATGCTAACCTATACCTCGGCTGGTGGGAGGCCTACACCGTCTTTGGTGACCATCCGCCACCTTTTTCTGAGAAAATTGGTCTGTGGCTCAGGTATATTGATGACATTCTTATTATATGGAATGGCACAAGGGAAAAATTTATCTCCATGGTACAACATCTTAATAACAACGAACTCAATCTCAGATTCACCTTTGAGTTTGAACATGATACCATATCTTTTTTAGATGTGAGGATATTTGAAAAACCAACAAGAGATTTGGGTACCACTGTGTACCGGAAAACAACAGCCACTAATTCCCTTTTACGCTGGGAAAGCCATCACCCAACTCCCCTTAAAAAGGGTATACCCCGAGGGCAATACCTGCGCCTCAGACGCAATTGCTCTCAACTGTGTGATTTCAAGAGGGAAGCAGCATCGATGAGACAGAGATTCTGGGACAAAGGCTATCCAGATTTCACTCTAAGACAGGCCTATCAGCATGCTATTTCATCTAATCGTATTGAACTGTTGTCCCGATAAAAGCAGTAAAGATTCTGTTATACGCCTAATTGGCACTTTTGATGACGCAGCCTCGACGATTCGTGAGTCACTTAATCGTCACTGGCATGTTCTACGAATGGACTCTGATTTGAGGGATCACGTGGAGGAATACCCTTCTGTGACATACAGAAGAGGGAAAAATCTGCGTGACCTCTTGGTACAAAGTCATTACGTGTCCCCCAAAAAAGAGATCTGGTTGAAAAGACCAAAGGGGTCCTTTCGCTGCGTTGACTGGTCTTTGTGTTGTTTTATGATTCCAACTGCTACTTTCTCTGATAAAGAGAATAAGAGAAGTTTTGATATTAATCATTTTATCAATTGTAAGATGACATATATAATTTATTTGATCAAGTGTAAATGTGGCCTACAGTATATAGGCAAGACGTCGAGACAGCTTCGTCGTAGAATCAGCGAACACTTGGGTGATATTCGCCACTCTAGAGACACCGCTGTGGCACGCCATGTTCTTTCTGAACATGGGAGTGACTTGAATAGTCTACGGTGGTGTGGGATCGATCGTATTCCACCTTCCGTGAGACATGGGAATCTGTATCAACTGCTGCTCCAAAGGGAATGTTTTTGGATATTTACGTTGAACACGGTCACCCCTAATGGGTTAAATGACCATTTGGACTTCAGTTGCTTTTTGTAATCTGTGCCTCATTTTTCCCTCTTCCCTCCTCCCCCCCCCTTTTTCTCCTCCTCCCCCATTTTTTTTTGATTGTTGCACACTTCAGTATTATAATTTGTTTGTTCTGTAAAATGTCAATTTTTATATCCTTGCATCTCTGTTTTAGGTCTGCTGTAAATTTGGCAACCATCTCCTGCTTAAAATACCGTGCTTTACTTCATTAGGCGCTGTGTTTTACTTTCACAGCATCTTGTTATTAGGTTGTGAAGGTTTGCATATCTGATGTTTTCATGTCATCCCTTCTGCGCATGCGCCGCCGTTGCCAGGGACGCATCTTGTTCCCGGCTGCATGTCACGGACGCACGTCCGTGACGTCACTCAGGCGCCATCATGTGCACCCTTAAGGCACCAACGGCTCGTTGGGGGGTCTCTCTCGCTCGGCCCCTGCTGGGACCCCCTTTTACAGGGTGTGGGATTTTCCCCCCCGATATCCTGTGTAGGATTTCCTTATATCGAGGTAAGTCCCCCTTTTTAAAAGTTTTGGTGTGGTTTTTTCATATATGATTTATTGTTAGTACATTTATATGGGTTGGTTTTCCCTATGGGGGTCTGTTTATTTTTTAATTTTGTAGATCCTGACCCCACCTCGCCCCCCCCCCTGCCTTATCTATGTATTTTGCTTGCCCCATTTGACTGTTTTGTTGGGTTTCCGTGAGTAAAGTATAGGGCTTTATGTGGTACTTTTTGTGCACCAGCATAATTTTGTTGACACCTTTTCCCTTTTCGGCCCCCGCTTTTAATAAAACCCCCGACGATCCCTTCTGGAGGATCGAAATTTTTTGGATAGGCCCTATGGATAGTACTTAGGGTAAGTGTTTGCGGGGCCCCGGTTCCTGCCAAAACCGCCCTTATTTGGGGGCTCTCCTGTTTCTTATTTAGATTTGGGGTTTAAAAGTTCCCCTTTCCTGGGGTTCATGGGAACTGACACTCACAGTCCCCCCGCCCACATGTGCGCCTTCATTTTTTTTGAGTGTTTTTTTTCACTCTTTTGTAAAAAATTTTCTTGAGATTGTTTTGTCTGCATTATTTCTATTTTTTAAATCTTTATACATTAAAAGTTGTTTTATGGGCCCTTTTTCCTCCTTTTTGGTTTTTTTTTTTGGCTTTAGAGGAATTTTTTTAGCTTTATAATCCCCTATACTTTTGGTTTTTGGGTTTTCAACATGGGGATAGCACCCATAACATTTTTTTACTACCCCGTAAGAGCCATCCTGGATCGGCTGAGACAGCCATCCCAACTCTACTTACTGTGCCTGACACAATATAAATAAATGGCTCCTATCCCACCCGGCAAGTAAACCCTTTGGGGAATGTAACTTTACTGAAAATTTTTTTTTTCCAGATGTATGCAAGAAATCTAGCTGGAATGCATGCATCATTATGGATCTTCTACTATCATTTCATAGATAATCATCTTTGGGGGACCACATACATAAAATTTTACTTGCAACTATTTGCAATTATCGTTATGGCAGATTCCTTCACGGAATCATTGTTATGTTTTTCTCCCAAAAATCTAAAATTTAAAATTTTTTTTTTGCATTTTGTAAATCGACCTTTGGCTTTCAACATGCCTAATCCTTCTGGGCTTTTTGAACAGATTCAAGTATGTCTAAACAAATTGATCCCCGATTTCTTCAAATTCGCAATGTTGTGATATGGTTGACTTTTAGGTACGAATAGGGTTTAACTGTACCCATTGTGTTTCAATTTGGTTTGGGTGTGGGGACTGTGGGGGCCAATCCAGCAAATCTACTTCATTGTCATCCAATCCTGACATATGCTTTGGGACGTTGTCCGATTAACAATATTGTCCTTTTTAAAAACCCATAGACTCGGGGTTACTAATTATCAGTAAATTCCAATAAGCCCCAGCATTTAGCCCCATCGATCCTGGTCAAGTATCCAATGCCTTCGAATGTGAAACAATCCCACATCATCAGGCTTCCTCAACCAAACTTGACAGTTCCTTCACTCTCTTAATCCATTAGCTTTCTTTTACCCGTGATTCTTCCAGATCCATTTGCAGCCATCAGAGTCCAGTATATTGATTCTAATCTAATCACTTCAAAGTACCAATTTCCAAACTTATGCTACTTTTCATACTTTTTTGTAAACTATTTGCCAACGCTTCTTATGACGATACTGAAGTTGAGGCTTCTTCACCTTTTTTGAGCCACCATTCCAAACTTGTGTACTGGAAGTCATATGGTGCTTACATGGATATCTGATCGCACTATTATGAAGAATTGAGCCATCTCCACTGCTGTATTTGTCATGCTAGAGCTTATAGACCCTGTGATGAGTCAACTTGTTGAATCCAATATTTTGCCTGGATGTCCAACTCTTGGCTTTGGAATGAATGGACAGACTTCATTTCATATTCTATTAGTTTTGATTGCACTCCTATAATGCAGTTTGGCAATTTTCTTGGCCAAGAGACCATTATGGATGAGCTCTCTTTTCTTGGGATATCTTGACAAGAATCTGCATAAGTAAGCATATGCAAAATAGCTGCAAGTCAAATTTATGTAACAGATAGCCAAGAGGACTGACCATAAAATGATGATAGTCTCATGTTCAAAGCTGTAGTGGATAGGGAGATATGGAGCCTGAAAGTCAAAAGTTAATAACATTGTTACCCCTTTGCTTGGCACTGTATATATACACACAGTCACACTTTATCTGCCAGCATGAATATATACAGTGTCTCAAAAAATGAGGACACCCCTCACATTTTTGTAAATATTTTGTTATTTCTTTGCATGGGACAACACTAAAGATATGACATGTCGATATAATGTAAAGTAGTTAGTGTGCAGCTTACAGTATAACTGTAAAGTTAGTGGGCACACCCCAATTTGCCATTTTTCCTGTATGGTGCCATGTGACTCAGTGTTACAAAGTCACAGGTGTCAATTGGTAGCAGGTGTGTTAAATTTGGTGTTATTGCTTTCACACTATGATACTGGGTACTGGAAGCTCAACATGGCACCTCATGGCAAATAACTCGCTGAAAACTCGCTGAAAAAAAGAATTGTTGCTCTACATAAAGATAGCCTAGGCTATAAAAAGATTGTCAACACTGTGAACTGAGTTGCAGCATGGTAGCCAAGACCATAAAGCAGTTTAACAAGACAAGTTCCACTCAGAACATTCCTTGCCATGGTTGACCAAAGAAGCTGAATGCACGTTCTCAGCATCATATTGCTACAGAGTTTATAGGGGTGGAGGGTCAACCTGTCAGTGCTCAGACTATACGCCGCACATTGCATCAGATTGGACTACATGGCTGTCATCCCAGAAGGAAGTCACTTCTAAAGATGATGTACAAGAAAGCCTGTAAACAGTTTGCTGAAGACAAGCAGACTAAAGACATGGATTACTGGAATTATGTCCTGTGGTCTGGTGAGACCAAGATAAATTATTTGGTTCAGATGGTTTCAAGCGTGTGTCGCAGCAACCACTTGAGGAGTAAAAAGAAAAGTGTGTTTTGCCTACAGTCAAGCATGGTGGTGGGAGTGTCATGGTTGGTAGCTGCATGAGTGCATAAATGCCAACATGTACTGTGACATACTGAAGCAGAGTATGATCCCCTCCCTTCGGAAACTGGGCTACAGGGCAATATTCCAACATGATAATGACCCAGAACAAACCTCCAAGATGATAACTGCCTTGCTATGGAAAGTGAGGGTAAAGGTGCTAAGCATGTCTCCAAACTTATTGAGCATATAAGGTGCATCTGGTGTCGTTATGGAGGAGTGGTAGAGGATTCTAATGGCAATCTGTGAAGCTGTAGTGAACTCCATGCCCAAGAGAGTTAAGGCAGTGTTGAAAAATAATGGTGACCACACAAAATATTGACACATTGGGCACAATTTCTCCATTTTCACTTAGGGCGTGTGCCCATTCACACCTGAGACCTTGAAACACTGACGAGTCACATGATACTTTATTATATATATATATATATATATATATATATATATATATATATATATATATATATATATATATATATATATATATATATATATATATATATATATAAATAATATATAATTTTCTTCTTGGCTGTTTTAATTTTCTGATTGTACATTTTTTATTTCTCTTGTCTGTGTATGAACAAGGGAGCTGCCATCTTGCCTGAGCTGCTTTTAGCAGCAGTTAGATAAATGCTTTAGTGCAGTTGCATGGCCATAGGAGTCTGTGGTCAGAAGCAGACCCATGGACTTCTCTAGGAGAGTTTTCTAGGCATGCTATGTGACTTGGGAAAAGTTCAGTTTGCAAGGAGAGGAAATGGTGAACTCCTATTATAAATGGTGAAAGTGTGTTCAGTCAGGCAAGCTGCTATAATATCATAAGTGAATTTGAATCAGATAAGGAGCTGTGATATCACATGTATGCTCCAGTTAGGTAAACTGCAGTGATGTCCCAGTGAGCTTCAGTCAGGCAAGTTCCCATGAGATCAAAACAGGACTCAGTTTGTTAAGCTGTTCTGACATCACAAATGGGTTACAGTTAGGTAACGATGATGTCACAGAACGATTTCAGTCAGGTAAGCTCCTGCTACATCACAAGAAGGTTTGGATTAGGTAAGATAAGACAACATCACAAGTGAGTTTCAGTCAAATAAGCTGCTATGACATCAAAATACGTTTCTGTCAGTGTGAAGTGTTGTGATATTACAGATGCATTTCAGTAAGGTAAACTGTGGTGATATTACAAGAGAGTTTTAAGTAATGTAAGCTGCAGTGACGTCACATGTGGGTTATAATAGGGGCTTTCTGCTTTTGGTCCCCTCATGCGTCATTAGCCATGCATGACTATATTATATGACCTCTGACTAATTTCAATATTATATGACCTCTGACTAATTCCACTCTTGTCCCAAATCCACCAGTCAGGAGACAGAAGAAAATAGAGAGAAGTTGCTGACCTCATCAGTTTCTTTAACGTGCCGAGATACAATGGGACTTCTTGGAAGGAATGAGGTTCAGATGACTAAAGCCCAGAATATACAAGATTTAGGAAAACCACAAGCCTCTGTGTATGTTACTATCGCACTGCGGATTTACATGGTCTTTATAGCAAAGATCATCTTGCACCATGTTTTGTGCAGATTCCCTGAGCAAGCTACATTCTGTAAATGATGGTTCAGCTAGAAGTGGCTGTGGATCTCACAATATATATTGGTGTGCATTATCTTCATCTAATTATAGGTATGATCCTCCGCTCACGGAAATAATGAAACATAAATTACAATAAATATGGAGTGCTCATTCCTGTACTCTCCCTGTAAACATATGGAGATGTAAATACTCTTATATATGTCCCTACACAAATACACTAATAAGTAACTATCCATGCAGTTCTTTTGACTTGAAAAGAAATATTATAACCACACACTATTATTTTTTTTATTGCCACAGCGATCAGGAGCACTAATAAATATCCTTAAGTTTTATGAGGCCGTTCGCTCCAGTCAACCAGCGTCGCTGCAACGTGTCTGCAAATAAATAAGCAAAATCCTGAATTATTCCTGAAAGTTTTAATGGTGGTTGCCAGCAGTGTAGTAGTTATATTGGAAGCCTGTAAATTAAAACATTAAATTTCCTGTTGTTTTAATATACTCTCGCATCAGGACGCCAGCTGAGCCTTCATTGAACAAAATGCAAGAAAAATAAATAAAAATTATATACTAATATCCCTCCTCGTCTTCATTAGAGTCAACACTTGTAATGAAAAGGCACTGACCTTGGATTGAGTCCCGGGGCATGTACTTTAAAACAGATGATCAAACCTTTAAGGATTCATTCACTCTTCTGATGAATGAAATACATTGAAAGAGTTTGAAATGAGAAAAAAATGTTTTTTTTCCCCCCAAAACAGAGTGCCACTCTTGTCACTAGGCTGAAACTGGTACTGCAGCACAGTCCTATTTAAATAAATAGGGCAGATCTGCTCATAGACAAGTTTGGTGCTGTTTGTCAAAATGCAGAACAATTTCTTAATCTTATCCAAATTTATTATAGTAACTATCCAGCAAAAGTATCAATGTTATAGTAATGTGTCATTCAATACTTAGTTATAAGGCTAGATCTACACGGCAGTGGACAAAAAACTACATGAAATCCAAATCCTAAAAACTTTCATAAATCTGAGTTTTTTGTCACCAGCCTGTCAAAAGCTGATTTTTGGCATTTTTTGGTTCATTTTTGTGCGGTTTTTGGCACTTCTTTTGCAGAAATGCAAAGCATTAGATTTGCTGTGTACTTCTGCAAACAAACGTGCCAAAAAACACGGCAAAAAACGTCCGGAACTTTGCATAAACTCCAACAGTAACTTTTCTGCCCTGCTGAGTTGTTTTTTGCAACATGTTTCAAAAAACGACCAGCAAATAAAACGAGCAGAAAAAAGATGTTCTGTGAAAACGACAGAATCTTTTTGCTATAAAAGTCTATGGGACCTCTTTTCAGTAGTTTTTCAGCGTTTTTATAAAACGAAAAACACTGATAAAAAAATGGACGTCTTTGTGTGCAGCGGAGACAGAGCCTAAGGGTGAAAATTTCAAGCTTTCAGTGTGGGGTCTCTTGGTCTTATCCTCATATGTGGTGCCATTAAAGGAAGGTAATTTGCAAACCAATGTAATCTTAACAGGCAAATCAACCGAACTCTTTACATAGAGTGGTATGTGTACTGTATGTTGGTGGTTTCAAATCTCCGTTGAGACCCAAAAGCTTAGTGGTTACATTCACACTTGGTGGCACTTTTCCTTAAACGTTAACAAAGGTTATAACAACATTCAATGGCTAAGAGGAGGGTTCAGATCCATATTCTTCTCACAGGAGCCCCTCCCAGAGTTGTCTTACTTCACACCTGTCTCAAACTACTTCCCTTTGCTAAACCCTGCTCCTACAGCCTTTACCTTCTTTGACGTTTCCTAAGCATTTGGCATCCTTCTTCTATTGACAATATGACAATACTAGACTTCACTAAGGCCTGACATCTATTCTTATTCCAACAGTACTCAGTATTCAGGACCCCAGTTTACCTCACCTTCCACTCTCTACCCAGTTCACTACTTCCAGAACTGTCCCAATTGGGCACATAACCCAGGCCACTCATTTCAGACCAAGTCTGAGGCCCAATTTCGAAGGCCATTTTAAAGACTTGCAGGGCTCCTGAATCCTAGTAGTTATCTACCAGCCCTGCAGGATTAGGGATTTACCATTGCCTACAGATTTAGACCTAACTTCTGCCTTTCCTAGGTTTAAGCAGTATAATCCTTCTCTCCCCCTACACACCCACACGCACGCACACACACACACATACACACACGCACACACACACACACACACACACACACACCCACACACACACACACACACACACACACTTTAAAGCCTGATAATAGGGACATGTAACTTCTTATTTGCTGCTGCAGTTGATTAGAAGATGCTAATGGTAGAGTCCATGGGGGTCCAGGGCAATTGAGGATTAAATACTTCACTGAGGTTGCTCTTGGAATCACTGAGAAATAGACCATTGCATAACTGCTAAATTGACATCCTCAAAACCAGCCCCGCTTGAAAGATATGGTTTGAAAAGTTTTTTGCTTAATATTAAGTTGGAAAAAAATAGGTTAAATTCTAACTTCCTAATTACTAAATATTCTGATAAATAATATACTAGTTTGACATGCATTATTTTCAGTCTTTTCACATAATGTGGACCCAGTGGAAGGTAATATGTCAATATCCCCTAAGGCAGCTGTC
Source organism: Phyllomedusa bahiana (assembly GCA_025379985.1). Classification (NCBI taxonomy): domain Eukaryota; kingdom Metazoa; phylum Chordata; class Amphibia; order Anura; family Hylidae; genus Phyllomedusa; species Phyllomedusa bahiana. Next base: position 20,355 of record JAODAL010043494.1, on the reverse strand, counting down.
AATTTTACTTCACAATGGGAAAATGAAGGAAAGTGAATTTCTAAATAGCATTCTGATGAATCCCTGAATCTCCTACTCCAGTAATGCATTTTAATATTCTAAGTTGGTTATAGCCTTCCTTTTATAAAAAATATATCCAGTCTGGTGCTTATTGTACATTCTACTATAAGAAGTCATTATGTCTAAAAAGCTGTTTCCAAGGAGTGTACCTGAAATGCATCAAGATCTAAATGCTCGCAATACTTCGTTCTTAGAGGAGGACCTGTTTTGTACATGGAACTTTTATTTTTAGAGATGTACACTTGAATGTAAATTTTCAGGTTAAAAGTATAGCTAACCTCAAAGATGTGTAGGTTTACCTGGCCTTCACAATCTGTGAACTTAATGGCCAACAAGCTCACTTATTTACTTTTTTCTCAGCATGGGAGATTATATTTATTTTACAGAGACCTAAATGGTGCTTTTTTTGCAAAGTCACAGTTAGGAAAAAGTCCTGAAATGCAACCTATGAGTCATAGACACAGGTGGTGGCACATCTGGGGAACAGCGAGAATTGACTTGAACAACGCCTGGGATCAGAGTCTAAAAAGCTCAGCAGAGCCTGCCGCAAAGCAGGTTGGGCTTCACTGCAGGAGACTCACAGGTCGCTACCCCTGACTTGGCTACTCGTGGTGACAGCTGAGGTGCAGCATAGTATAGAGGGAGCAGACTGAGGTGTAGTCAGGTCACTTGCAGAAAGGTCAGGGCAGGTGTCAGGCAGAATGTAACCAGGTCACTCGCAGAAAGGTCAGAGAAGGCGTCAGGCAAAGAATAGTCAAAGCCCAATAGCAAAATGTCAGAACCAGGAATCACTGTCACGGTGCACGCTGCGGCCGCTGTCTCAGACCACGGTTGTGCCCGTGCCTCTGCTGCGGCCCCTGCTCATAACTTTTCTGTCCCGGCTCCTGGCTGTGGTGCTTTCTCCAGCTTCCTGGCATCCTGTGCACGCACGTGCGCCCTCTAGGGGCACGCGTGCGGCACTGCTTGCTATTTAAAGGGACAGTTTCCCGATTTCCTACAACTGACCTGTGACCCCTGGCTTTAAAAGGAACTTCTTGCCCTTGCTCTTGGTCAGTTCATTGTTGTGTTTGTCCTACATAGAACTTGACCCCTAGCTGCTGTGTTGCTGCTGTATCTACGTTCCTGTGTGCTGCCATAGCGCTGTATACTTGCAGTTACCTTTTGCTGTGCCAAGTCCACTACTATCCTGAGACTGCATTACTTGTCTACGGCTACACGTGCAGTGTCCTGTTGTCCGTTCCAGCACTGGCTGTCCTGTCCTGCACTTCGGCTACCTCTGCGAGTTGCACCATTTACACTTGCAGGGTTCCAGAGGTTCGCCTTCTTACAACGCCAGATTGTAACAATCACATAGTACAAGTTATGGTGCAAACTACAACAATAACAAAGAAACACCAATAGTCCAATAGCAGAGTGTCAGAAGCCCATTCTTCTTCCGAGTCTGCCGAAATCTCCAGATGAGCTCAGGAGCATCAACATTTTCCTCCAGAATCCATTTCTGTAGAAGATTTATCAGGCTTTTGATAAAAGCGGTTCAGGACCAGGGCCTTTAGGAGAGAGTCATGATAGGAATTCGGGATCTGCATAGATAGAAGCAAACAGAGCTTGTAGCACACTGGATTAATTTACCTGAGAACACAGTTATCGACCACCTCTCTGCTCTCACTACTCCAGCAGCTATGTCCAACCATGGGGATGTCACCCCTTGCTGAGTGTTATCAGTAAAATAGGAGTTTATCTATATTACTGACAAACTTTAACTCTTTAGAGCTCTGTAGCCTTCTGCCTTACTGTTTGCACTCTTCTGTTAGCAATGTTCCTATAACAGGCTTGGCTAGGAACAGCAGAGCTAAAATGTCAGTCACTTTATACAACTACCAACAGCCTTATGAAGTATTGTGAGTCTGAAGCTGCCTGTGACTATCATCTAGATGGATCACAGGAGGAGGTCTCCACTTATTTTATGCTTGAGTCCGGGAAGATGCTCTGGGAAGAGGCTGCTGGTATCCTGCCAGATACAAGATATTTCTTTGACTTGGGAATCCCCAGCTGGAACATCAGAGGTGGCCGGCAGAGGAAGAGGAGGAGGCCTAGGGTGTTGCTTGTAGATGATGAAGAACGGGGAAGCTCCTACAGAATCGGAATCAAGATGATTGTGAGAAAATTAGGCCCAAGGAAGAAGATGAGCCCAGTTATCTTGGTGGGAGGAAACGATAATTTCCAAGAATACGATTTATTCTTTTAACTTGTCCTTTGGACTAAGGGTGGAAGGCTGAAGAAAATTATAATTTCACCTGAAGGTGAGTGCAGAGAGCACATCAGAATTTGGAGACAAATTGTACCCCCACCCCCGCAATCAGACACAATACATAGAGGAAGACCATGCAGACAGAATATGTGCTGAAAAAACAGAGAAGCGGGTTGAGGTGCGGAGAGCAGCCCTGGGAGCAGTACAAGATGCAACATCTTGGAAAAGCGATCAGTAACCACCCAATAGAACTGTATGGGCAGAAAAGGGAGACAAATCTGTGATGAAGTCTATAGCAATATGGGTCCAGGGCTTTTCTGGAACAGGTAAAGGTTGGAGCAGGCTACAATATTTCAGACGTGAGGGCTTGTTATGGGCACAGCTAACACAACCAAGGACGAAGTCTTTGACATCTTGAATGAAAGTAGGCCACCAATAGTGATGTGAGATTTGTAATAAAGATTTTCGAATTCCCGGGTGACCAGCAAGCTTGAAAGAATCGCCCCATTGAAGAATGCATCTCCTCAAGGTGAAATGAACAAAAGTTTTCCCAGGAGTAATCCAATAGAGGTCAATGGGACCTGTAGAGATCGGAAGATGTTGTGCTGTGATTTGGAGTTGAGTCCAGTGGTATCCGAGGAGCAGGAAAGAGGATCTAACTCGCCGGGGATTTAACCACAGTGCAGTCTGGAAATAAAGGAGATTCTTTAAATACTCACCAGATGACGAGTTCAGAGAAGATGGCACCATTCTTCTAACGCCAATTTAATGACCAACAGTTTGAGTTCCCCAATGGTGTAATATCTGGAGGTGGTTTTACCCCTAGTAGTCTTCTGTGTGAGTATGGCGATGGCTCTCAGAGATGAAGCATCCACCTCTAGACTGAAGGATTTTTCTGGATCCGGTCAGATTAGAATGAGTGCTGTGGCAAAAACAGCCTTTAGACGGACAAAGGCTTCTTTAACTTTCGATGGTCAGAATTTAGGATTACTATTTTTTTTAGTTAGGGCCACTATGGGAAAATGGTGGTAGTCATTTTCAAACCACAAAAAGCATTGAATAGCCAAGTCCAACAGATTGAGGCCACTGTAGGATGACTGAGAGTTTTGCTAGATCCATCTGTAGATCTTTATCTTAGATGATGTATCCTAAGTAGTGAAGACTGGTTTGTTGAAATAAGTATTTTTCAAGCTTGGCTTAGAGATGGTTAGCCCAAAGGCATCATAGAACCAACTGCACATGGTCATGATGAGACTTTAGGTCTGGAGAGAAAATTATGATGCCTCTAGATAGACCACGACTCAAGCATATAGGAGGTCATGGAAGATCTCATAAACAAAATCTTAGAAGACTGCTGGAACATTGCCAAGTCCTAAGGGCATCACTAGGTACTTGTAGTGCTTATCACGTGTGTTGAAGGCGGTCTTCCATTTGTTGCCTTTGTGGATACAAATTAAATTATAGGATCCTCACAAACCAAGCTTGGTGAAGATCCTGCCACCTGTAGATGATGAAAGGGTTCAGAGATCAGGGATAAGAAATATTGGTTTTTGACTGTGATTATATTTAAGCCCTGATAATCAATGCAGGAGCGCACAGAACCATCCTTTTTTACCACAAAGAAACCGGCACTGGCAGGAGAGGACGACTTGCAGATAAAGCCTTTCTACAGGTTTTCTTTAATGTAGGCCAACATGGCCTGGGTTTTGGATAGGATACACCCTATCGTGAGGAGGCGTCGTGCGAGACATGAGGTCTGTAGGACAGTCAAAGGACCACTGTGGCGGAAGAGTCTCCACCAGCAGTGGCACTGTTGTCCACAGCAAGTTATTTCGGTCATTTTCCAGTCAAGTACAGGGGTGTGAAGTTGCAACCTTAGAAGACCCAGGAGAACTTCTGAAGTGGAGTGTGGAATAACGAGATTTTATCCCAACCTGTAGAGTCAGTGGTTCAGTATGAAAATGAATGGAGCCCTTTATCAAGGTTATCAAGACTAATAATTTGCAGATGAAATCTGGAAATCAATGTCAAATTAATTAAGTTTCCTGCAGAGCCAGAATCCAGAAAGGAAGAAACTTGGAACCTGACAACGGATGAGGAGCTAAGCGTGACTGGCATGGTCAGACGAGGAGTGGATGTATCTCCACCTAGAATCGCCTATCTCATGAAGCCTAGGCACTGGAGTTTCCTGTTTGAAACAGAGAATGCTTCAGGAAGTGTATGTTGCTGCCGTAGTACAGACTAAGGTTCCGGTGACGTCTGCGAGTGTGTTCGTTCTCACACAAGTGAGCACCTTCCACTTGCATGGGCTTATGATTAGGAATTGGTGGTGGAGGCAGTGGAGGTCTATGGAAAACTGGTGCAAGAAGAAGAAGTTTGCAGGACCAGAAGGATTCTCATTGCTGGCGGAGCTCTGATTGCCTCTCAACAAAACGGATGTCAGTTCTGGTGGCAAAAGCAATAAGGTCATGCAGAGATCTCAACCAGCCAGCTCATCCTTGATTCTCCCAGCAAGACCTGCACTGAAGGCTGCTACGAGAGCCTCATTATTCCAGGCTAGCTCAGGCCTTACAGCGTGTGAAATTGTATGGTGTATTTCCCCACCGTAAAAGTCACTTGATGTAAGTGAAGCAAAGATGAAACAGCAGAAAAATTGTGTTAAGGTTCCTTTAAAAACTTTTCAGAAGATCTTCAGAAACTCCTGCAGATCCCCTCACTCAAAGAGCAATGTGGCCCAGGCCAGGGCTTCACCGGAGATCAGACTGATAACAAATGCTACCTTGGCTCGATCCAAATGGAACTGGTGTGTCAGGACTTCAAAATGGATTAACTGGTTTAAAAATCTGCAGCATGTCTTGGGGTTCCCGTGGTAACGAGTTGGCAGTGTCAGGTGCAGATTAGGGCAAACTAGTAAAGGCAGCTGGAGGTGGAGCTACAGCTGGTGCAGTTGTGATATCAGGTAGACATGCTGCGATAGATAAAAAAAACCACAAGAAAAACATAGCCAGCTAGTCAAATTGTCCATAAACAAGATGCCTTAGAATTGGTGCATCTACCTCGCCCCAAAAAGCATTTGTAACCAGATGCAACAAGTCCTGTGTGTCGTCGGCCCCAGGGGCATAACTAGAGATGCATGGGCCGCATAACAAACTTTTGAATGAGCCTCTCCCCGCCTTCCCGACCATAAACATTTACCGGGACCGCTGTAGTTACCTCACCATACATATCGCCATCATACCGCTACCAAACAAATCCCACTATACCAAGAGCAACATTAATAAGGTCCATATGTAGTAACGTTATTCGTATACTGCCAGAACATGACCACAAATTACCACCAAATAGTGACTAAATAATACCCCTATACTATTACCGAATAAAGATCAGTATACAAAGACCAATATTACCGATATATAGTGATAGATACCAGTTTACAGTACACAGGTGCCCTACAGACTGTATATTACCTCCATACAGTGAACATATAGTTATAGATACGTGAATACAAGCTCTGTGACATAATAGTGATTACAGCGCCATTACAACTTGTGACTCACAGGTGACATTTTTCTGACGAGTTATTGACTTTCCCTTTTGTTCTGCATCCAGACCAGCCCACCATGATGACTTCTCCCGATGCCACTCGTCCCTGCAGATTTGGACACAAATATCTTAGAATTCTCACTTTTACAGCAGCTCCCTCACTGTCCCCCACCTTTGTACAAACTTCCCACTGTTGGGAGAGTGGGTATAGGCCATAGCTTAAATGCACAGTCTCCTAGAGGGGAGAAACAGAGAATTCACCTTTGGAGATAGTGTTACAGCTTGTACCTCTCCGAATCATGTTACCAGGTAGGTATACCCCATTAGATAGGTTGGAAGACCCTAGGTAGGTTGGTAGGCTCCATGTAGGTAGGCAGCAGTTAGGCCACAGGTAGATAGGCAGTACATAAGCCACATATAGGTAGACAGGTCCCAGTTAGGAAGGTAAATTGGATCTAGGTAGGCAGCCCCCAGCTGGGTAGGTAGGTCCCAGGTAGCTAGGTAGGCAGTAGGTGGGCCACAGGCAAGGCCTAGATAGGTTAGTCAGGCCTAAGTATTTTTTTGTATCATTAGGGCCATAACTTATTTTTCTGCTGATGGTGCTGTGTGAGGGCATTTTATATGTTATAAATTGATGTTTATCTTTGGTATCTATATAAGGCACATAAACTTTTTTTGATCATTTTTATTCCGTTTTTATAAGGTTGGATGACCGAAAAATGCAATTCTAGCCTAATATTTAATTGATTTAATAACTTGTTAATTATAGTTATAGATTGGAGCTAGTGTTGAGCGATTGCGTTGGCTATCGAGATCGAGCGATAGTCGATAGTCGGCCGCTATCGATAAGGTTTTTCGATAGTGAGCATCGATTATGAGCGATTACCTTTAAATTCTATGGGAGAGCAACAACACCTTCAATATTACACCCAAAAAAGTCTGGAGAATATGAAATTAAAAACCACAACAGTCAAATGGATACGTGCTACATCTTAGGCAACACACTGAGGGCGACATGTATGAATTCGACTGCGTACTTTTTTTAACTTGGCGCCGGCACTCCAGTTCTAAATAGATAGAGAAGAGTGTAGAATACGACAGTATGAAGATTTTTGGCGCATTACATAGAGCTTAATGCGCCAAACTTTGTATGGTCATAGAATGTAATGCGCCAAACTTGGCGCATTAAGCTCTATGTAGTGCGCCAAAAATCTGTCGTATTCTACACTCTCAGAATCTGAGCATTGAAATATTAAGAGGGCAACATATATGAATTCGAATGCATACATTTTTTTTACTTGGCGCCGACACCACAGTTCTAGATAGCTATAGAAGAGTGTATATTACGATAGATTTTTGGCGCAATACATAGAGCTTATTGCGCCAAACTTTGTATGGTTATAGAATGTAATGCGCCAAACTTGGCGCACTAAGCTCTATGTAATGCGCCAAATATCTTCATACTGTCGTATTCTACACTCTTCTATATCTATTTAGAACTGGAGTGCCGGCGCCAAGTTAAAAAAAAGTACGCAGTCGAATTCATACATGTCGCCCTTAGGTTATAAAAGTCACAGAACCTTTCAATTCACCTGTGGTGAATATAGAATTGCTGTTTTAAGATTTACGTGGATGCTGCGTAATGAACAAAGCTGGGTGCGCAAAAGTCAAAAAACACGTATCTTTTATGTTTTCGTATAATACACGGTATTTTTTGCACCTTTCAATTCACCTGTGGTGACTATAGAATTGCTGTTTTAAGATTTACGTGGATGCTGCGTCAATGAACAAAGCTGGGTGCGCAAAAGTCAAAAAACACGTATCTGTTATGTTTTCGTATAATACACGGTATTTTTTGCACCTTTCAATTCACCTGTGGTGACTATAGAATTGCTGTTTTAAGATTTACGTGGATGCTGCGTCAATGAACAAACTGGGTGTGCAAAAGTCAAAAAAACACGTATCTGTTATGTTTTGGGTATAATAACGTATTTTTTGCACCTTTCAATTCACCTGTGGTGAACTATAAAATTTGCTGTTTTAAGATTTACGTGGATGCTGCGTCAATGAACAAACTTGGGTGTGCAAAAGTCAAAAAAACATGGAACTGTTATGTTTTGGGATCATACACGGTATTTTTTGCACCTTTCAATTCACCTGTGGTAAATATAGAATTGCTGTTTTAAGATTTACGTGGATGCTGCGTCAATGAACAATGCTGGGGTGGCAAAAGTCAAAAAACACGTAACTGTTATGTTTTCGTATGATACACGGTATTTTTGCACCAAAAAACCTGTGCTAACAAGATTGCTGGATTTAAGAACTCTACGGTGGATTATAACGTCAATGTAAAATGTGGGTTAAAAATTCAAAAACACGTAACTGATATGTTTCGTATGATAAGGGTATTTTTGAAACCCAAAAAACCCGTGCTAAACTAAAAATTGCTGGATGTAATTTAACTGAAAGGTGGATAATAAACATAAAGGTGTAAGGTAAAATTAAAATGAACCATATCTGAAATGTAAAACTGATAATAAAAGTGGAGTTTTGCACCTAACAAAGAGACCTGCAGTTACTAGAAATGATGTGTATCCAATATAAGTTCAGGCTGCCAATATCCAGGAAATATTTCAATAGCAAACTGTTTAATAATAAAGATATTCCACTACAATGTCTACACTAAGTCTTGGTGAACTTTATCCAGTGTTATTTATAGTTAGAGCTTGTCTGTGTTCACCCGCAGGCCCCCCCCCCCCTGCTCCCCCCGCCGTGAATTTACAGCGGTAGATGCTGCTTTAAAATTCTCTAGCTAACTACATAAAATCTTCAAATCTCTAATATAACTAAATTGGAAGGATCACAGCTAATAGTAGAGGTTTCTCTGTGCAGAAATAGACTAATTTCGCTGAGCTGTTTGGCCACAGGCAGAGCGCAGGTCCTATCCCTATGAGACGCTGAGAGACACTGAGGCTGAAACAGGAAACGCTGTTCTATGTAAAACGAGGTCATGTGATTTTTCCAGCCAATCGCAACCATACACATCCCAGTCATGACGTCGCACACACATCTCAACCTGCTCTATTCTGTAATCTCATTTGCTGGCCGCCAAAATTACAGGAAGCGCCGAAAAAGGCGCGATCTTAATAGATGATGCTCAGATTTTAACCTTAATTATCGCATGATCTGGAAATTTCGATCACCATAAAAACCTTGCCGATTTCAACTTTGTCGATAAAAAGCGCTCAACACTAATTGGAGCAAATGCAGCAAAACCTATTGTACCTCATTTCTGAAAATTGTCTAATAATAATTAGCAACCAATCAGAGCTCAACTTTTATTTCTTTCACTGCTGTAGAAAATAAAAGCTGAGCTCTCACTGGTTGCTATGGGCAACAAGGACAGTATCACACCGAGGCTAGGTTCACACGGTGGCCGGGGGCGGGTGCGGGGGGCCGGCACCTCGCCGGCCCATAGACTTGCATTACCAGCGGCGCGTATCCGCCGCTGGTAATACACATGTCACTTATCTCGCCCCTCGGCGTATTCGCAGAGCAGGGAGAGGAGACGTAATCCATAGTTCTCTATGAGAACTGTGGATTACCGTAATGACTTGGACGTATTCCAGACGTAATTTGCGCACTCCGGCGCGTAATTACGGACTGAAATACGTCCAATCTTAAGCCTTGTGAACATGGCCTTACACAGTTTTCAGAAATGAAGCTCGTTATGTCTAACTAAATGAAGGACCTCATTTATGAAAACTAACAGTAAGGCTGTCTTGGTTGCCCATAGCAACCAATCAGAGCTCATAGCAACCAATCAGAGCTCAGCTTTCTTATACTGCTGTGGAAAATAAAGGCTGAGCTCTGATTGGTTGCTATGGGCAACAAGGACAATTTACACTTGAACAGTTTTCAGAAATGAGACCCAAACTGGGTTTTATTGGGCAAACAGGGATTTTGTCTTTGCTTTTTAGTATTATTATTTTAGTTAAATGCGCAAAAATTTTTTCTTTGGCCCACTACAGGACCCGACTGTGCAATCGCTTTACTGCTTGTATAATACAAAGCAGTACAATAATGTATTGCTACGTATTATGCCTGTGACATGCAGCTTTTTAGACCCCGTCTCTAGTGGGGCCTAATACACTCCAGTACAAGTCAGAGGCCATCATTTAGCCTCCAGCTGCCATTGCAACCATCCACATCCGGCCATCATGCTGCAGGGATGCAGATGGTTACACAGAGGGAGCTACCTTCCTCTGTTAGGGTATGATCACACAAGATTTGTGCAGCATATAGTGGGGCGTATTGTGCGCGCTGCTATACTCCGGCAGCGGGTACCTCTGAAGCTTCTCACTGACTTTCATTGTCAGTTCTTCCTCCGGGCACGTATTGTGCACTGGGGGAAAGAGCAGGAACGGAATCATAGCTCTCAGTGAGATCTATGAATTACCGTTTTCTCGGCCCATACCTTGGGCATATTGAAGTACAATCATGCGCCGAAGTATGGCCCGAGAATACGCCGTGTGAACATATCCTAAATCATATAGATGCTGTGTCCACTATTGCCTACAACATCTGGGAGGGTGGGGGGGGGGAGGTTGGGGCTCAAGCTTATTCAGATTCCAGGTGCCAAGCCTTTGCTATGCGAGCTTTGGCTCTGATTGCTGTACTGCTGGGTCTATGTGACCCAGAAAGGCAACTACAGTCATGTGGTGAGGAGGGGCTGTGGGCCCTTCTAGGTCAGTCCCCATAGTTTTTTGCAGAAATAGCTCATAGCCCATATGGGCTATAGAATAATCCATGGGGGCATTAATAGGTGCTAAAATGTAACGTGTCACCAGGGATCACTCTATGGTCTATGGGCACTACTTCTATATACTGAATGGGGAAGAAGTGAAATTATATTGGGACCCCAATATTCCCCACCTCTGACCTTATGCGGGGTTCACATATACATCAGAGGTTCTTTTAGGAACCTCCATCACATGTTCCGTTGAGAATAATTAAAAAAAAAGTGCAATTTTTTCCATCTAAATGAAGGACGCCACGGCGGAAATCCAATAAATTGTAATCAATAAGGTCGTTCGGCCACTGTTGGCGTCCATTGTAAAATGGATCCTAAGTAGTGATGAGCGATTACGTTGACTATTGTCATTGGGTCGATAGTCGATATCGGCAATTATCATAAGATATCGATAGTCGATAATTGTTATCGCCGATGACCATTAATGTCTAGGGATAGAACAACACCTTTCATTTTACACTCAACCAGGGATTGAGAGCTGGAATTAACATCCACAACAGTCAAATGGATACGTGCTACATCTTAGGCAAAACACACTTAGGTTATAAAAAGCCACAGAAAAAAATCACAGGACATTCACTATCCCTGTCTTGCACCACACATGACCCTTTAAAAACCTTCATGACCCACAAATTAAAAAGTGCCAGAAGGCAGTATGATTTGAACCATCTTTTACTTGAACTGGACATTGAATCCCTGTCTGGACGCAGCATGAGCCCCAAACCGCATGACCCCAGATTAAAAAGGTGCCGGAAAAAAGGAGTCTTTGAACCACCATTTTAGTTGAAACTGGACATTGACTATACCCCCCCCTGTCCTGTACCGCAGTATAACCATTAAACTGTTGACCCCCCAAATTAAAAAGTGCGGGAAAAGGAGTCTTTGACACCATTTAAGTTGACCTGGACATTAACTTATCTTGTCTGTACGCCGAATGACCATTAAACTATCGACCCACAGTTAAAAAGTGCGGAAATAGGGAGTCTTTCAACCACTATTTTAGTTTACTGGACCATTGACTATATTTCCTGGGCCCCAGCATGAGCCCAAACCTTGCATGACCCCCCATTTAAAAAAGTGCGGAACAAGGGAGTCTTTTCACCACCATTTTAGGTTTTGCACGAGTCTGGAGATGATCGCCGTCACTCTCTTACTCCGTGGTCCAAGCCTCAGAAGCAGCACCTCACCCAGTATGACTCAATGATTGTGATTAGAGATTACGCTCTCCCAGCCGACCAGAAATTCGCTGTGTATGTTTTTTGTATAGACTCTATATAGGCTACTAGTTAGATCGTCTAAGTATGACTATTGTGTGTGTGTTGGTACATCTTAGTACCATCTTTGTTGTTGTACAAGTCTAATTTGGTCTTTTGAGGGATCTCCGCTTGTTCCTATTTAGTGTGTTTTAACGAGTGGTGCTGAAGTCATGTTATGCTTTTGCTGCGTGTGACGGTATAATCATATACAATGTCACCGGATACGCAGTCCCAACACTCCGTGCGTTGTTTCTTCTTAGTAAGGGTATATGATTGTTTCACAGCTGTTGCTAGATACTGTAGCTCTGGCTTTCGTCCGGCCCCACACGTGTCTACGATTTCTATATAAAACGACTGTTCACAGGTGTTGAGTCACAAGCATCACCACAGATATAAACACTTGACTCTGTACGCGCGCTAGAGCGCCTACTGAATGCTTGGCGCATACCTCGCAGTTCGCTGAAGCTCATTGCTCGTTCTCGGCTGAAGCATCTTTCTCGATCTCGTGGCAAGATTCGTCGCTCGCCTGATCAAGAATTTCTCATGTCGCGCGGTAGTCGCTCTGAGAGGGCACTGACTCAAGCTGGGAGATGATGCTCTACATGAGTGCACACGAGACCCACTCGGAACGCAGATCTTGTAGCCTGGCACGTTCCGAGTGATGAAGATCGTCGCCTCAAGCACTAAGTTGTGACAATTTGTGTCCAGCCCTGGGGCTTTTGACACCTACTTAACCTCACAGAAATCACCTTTTTCAAAATCTGATTTTTTTAGAGAAATTTGAAGCTCTTGATTGCCCAAACGGTGAGAGCTAGTGCTGACGTCAGCCATCTGTTAACACGGAGGTCCAGCTGCCAGGGCCAAGATTCCCAGTGGTGCGGTGAGAGCCAGGCTAGCGTTATGTCATCTATTACCACGCAGGGTAGCTGCAGTGCGGAGTTTACAGTGGGTGCGGTGAGAGCCCAGGCTGGCGTCCGGTCTTCTATTTACACGTAAAATCCTTATGACGCAGCAACAAAAACAGTCGTGCTTGAAGCAGAGTGCGAAGTGTGAGTAGACCTCAGCCTCTTCCTCAGTACACCAATCAAGGCCTTGCCCCTGCGTATGAGTGCGACCAATGCGCTTCACTTGGAATACTGATGTTAACGCTCTGTTCTAACCGGTGCCCTTTATCTTGGCATTCTTTTATCATTTTACTCAATGTGTAGAGGAAATTGTCTTGTTCTGTGTTCTCGGTCCGTGCTCCATACTCCATGTGCTTGACTACTAACATCTGGTCAAGTCTTCTGTACCTCCTTGTACAATTCAGAGGAATTTTTTTTACCAGCTATTTTGTCATGCAAGTTTTTTAGTAGTTTAATTCAGAAAAACACATTTTTTAAAAATAGGATGGAATACCACCATGTCTTTTTTTTGTCTTTTTTAATTGTATTAAATGGGTTGTCTCAATACAGGGATTGCTAGTATGTTTAAAGATCTTGCAAAAACAAGTCATTTTGCAAATGTGTCCATTAACAGTGTCCCTACTATTCCTGTTTCTGACAGCACCATCTCCCTAAGCCACTCTTGAACAATTGTGGAAGAACAAAATGTCTGTTAGAATAACCACATTTTTACAATAGGACTTTAGTCTAGCTGCAATTTTCACAGCAAAATGCCCCCAAAATCAAAACATGACCATTGGAGCCACTTTGACATTTGTGAAGAACAAATGTTGTTAAAAACAACATTTTTTATACTAGACCTGTAGTAATAGTTGTATGTCACAGCAATGCCCCAAAAATTCAAAGCATGACCTGAGCCACTTTTGACAATTGTGTAGAATAAATGGTCTGTTAGAAAACAACATTTTTTTTTATAATGGGACCTGTGTATAGCTGCATGTCACAGCAAAATGCCCCCAAAAATTCAAAGCATGACCCTGAGCACTTTTAACAATTGTGAAGAACAAATATCTGATTAGAAACACTTTTTTTTTATACGCAGCGCTCACAGCGCGCAGGCTCGCTCGCACGCGCACTCGCGCGCACTCCAAGCAAAATGACCCCAAAAATTCAAGCCTGAACCTTGAGCCACTTTTGACCAATCGTGAAGAAAATGTCTGTTAGAAAACAACATTTTTTTTATAATTAGTACTGTAAGTATAGCTGATGTCACAGAAAACTGCCCCCAAAAATTCAAAGCATCCCCTTGAGCCACTTTTGACAATTGTGAAGAAAATGTCTGTTAGAAACACTTTTTTTTATTAATAGGAACTGTAGTAAGCTTGATGTCACAGCAAATGTCCCCAAAAATCAAAGCATGACCCTTGAGCACTTTTGAAATTGTGAGACAAATGTCTGTTAGAAACAACATTTTTTTTTTAATAGGACCTGTAGTAAAGCTGCATGTCACATCAAAAATGCCCCCAAAAATTCAAAAGCATTACCTTGAGCCACTTTTGACAATTGTGAAGAACAAATGTCTGTTAGAACAAAAATTTGTATAATAGGACCTGTAGAACAGCTGCATGTCACAGCAAATTGCCCCCAAAATTCAAATGATCCCTTGAGCCATTTTGAACAATTGTGAAGAACAAATGATCTGATAGTAACAACATTTTTTTATAATAGGACCTGTAGTACGCTGTATGTCACAGCAATGTCCCCAAAAATTCAAGATGACCCTTGAGCCACTTTTGACAATTGTGATGAACAAATGTTGGTTAGAAACACATTTTTTTAATAATATGCCTGTAGTATAGCTGCATGTCACAGCAAAATGCCCCCAAAATTCAAAGCACCAAACAAAACAAAACACAAAAAAAAAACCAACAACAAAAACTACCCTTGAGCCACTTTTGACAATTGTGAAGAACAATGTCTGTTAGAAAACAAAAAAATTTTATGGCTCTCGCTCGGACCTGTAGTATAGCTGCATGTCACAGCAAAATGCCCCCAAAAATACAAAACATGACCCACTTTTGACCATTGTGAAGAACAAATGTCTGTTAGAAACAACATTTTTTTTATAATCGGACCTGTAGTTATAGCTGCATGTCACAGCAAATGCCCCAAAAAATTCAAAGCATGACCCTTGAGACTTGTGACAATTGTGAGAACAAAAGTCTGTTAGAAACATCATTTTTTTATAATAGGACCTGTATTACAGCTGCATGTCTCAGGCTAAAATGTCCCCAAAAAATTAAAGCATGACCTGAGCCCACTTTTGACATTGTGCAAGAACAAATGTCTGTTAGAAACAACATTTTTTTTTTATAATAGGACCTGTAGTATAGCTGCATGTCACAGCCAAATGGCCCCCAAAAATTCAAAGCTTTACTTGAGCCACTTTTGACCAATTGTGAAGAAACAAATGTCTGTTGAACAAAAAATTTTTATTAATAGGACCTTTAGTATAGCTGCATGTCACAGCAAAATGCCCCCAAAAATTCAAAACATGACCCGTGAGCAATTTGACAATTGTGAAGGAAAAAAGTCTGTTAGAAACAACATTATTTTAGAATGGACCGTTGTGTTAGCTGCATTTCAATGCAGAATGGACCCCAAAAATGTTAAAAGAGACTTCTAAGGACACTGTTAAAAATTGTGGAGGAGAAATGCCCACTCTAAAAGCCACATTTATGTTCCAAAGGACCATGATTATTGCTGTATTCACAGAAAACATGGACCCCAAACAAATTATCAAATATGATTCTCAGCCACTATTAAAAATTGTGATGGAGAAATGCATTAGAAGCCACCATTTCTGTTCTAGGACCATAATTATAGCTGTATCTCTCAGCAACATGACCTCAACACCCTTGACAATGCGAAACTTCTTAAGATAAAGTGAGTAAATGGAATACGGTGTTGTCATGAAACCGTGCTGTCTTTTACAGTCTCCTCACAGCAAAACCAGCAAATGAACTGTTGGGAAAGAGATAAAATTGCAGTGAGAACTGATCATTTAAAAAAAAGTTTTTCAAGAGGTCCATTTCTGTTTAAAGAAGGAATGTGAAGTAGACCGGAACTAATCGGTGACCTCGGCAAATTGGTGCCAAACATCATCAGAGATTAATGCTCATTCATCTTGATGAAAGTCAAACGATCCACATTTTGAGGAAAGCGGATGCGTTTGTCTGTAAGGACTCCTCCAGCGGTGCTGTAGGTCCGTCAGATATGATGCTAGCTGCTGGGCAGGACAACAACTCTATGGTGTGGCGAGTGAGCTCGGCCATCGTCCATTTTGGTATCCAGAAGTCTTTGAGTGGAACACATACAAAATCATCGTGTTGGAGCAGATAGTCGTGCACATGATCTTAAGCTGGTCTTTGTGTGTAGGATGTGTGCCTGGGTTTATTGCATGCGTGGTGAGGTGTAAATAAAGATTGCCAGAGGTCACCCATTAGGACTTCTGCCACCTTGCCTGCTGCTGTGCTACGCTACGGCTACTGGCACTCTATGTGTCACGTCGCTGATGTGGTTCCACCGTGACATTTGGAGGAACGTGATGCAGACTCAACAGCTGTCTCCAGTTGAATCAATCAGCAAGGTCTCCATTCCTGCATTTTTACTCTCTTTTTAGGTGGGTGTAGGAAAGTGCTGAGTTTTGTTTATGTAACCGGGGATCCAGGAGGGGTGGCCACCCAGTAACGTTGTTCATTTTGATGGCCTTAATGCGAGGATCTTGTTGGAGGAAATGGGCATCCAAGCCACTCATGTGAGAGATGGAGCTTGATTTCCCATGCATCTGGGTCGAGGGCACTAGCAAACTGTTCTTCCTCATTTTCTCCTCCGCCTTAAATTCGCGCACCTCTTTCAAAGCAGGGACGTCGGTAACATCGGTGTCTAGGAATACTCCTCTCCTCCACCACTTCCTCCGGCACAGCTTCAACACAGCCCTGACTTGCTGAGATGATGCACCCTGAGAGCTGATGCGCCGCCTTGCACTAGCCTGGACCCCCCCGAACACTGTCTAATGAAGACGATAAAATGAAAAACTGTCGGGCCTTGTGGATTCAATGGAGAGAAAAGGCTCCGTGTCCGCATCTCGTGTCCGTCTTTCTCCTCCGTCGCTGGAGGGACTGTAGTTTCAGAGTGTTCCAACGATGTCCAGAACTAAGAATCCCCACAATGCTCTTGCTGACAAGGGCTTTGTCCGTACTGACATTTTGGTGGCTTCTTCAAATTGGCAAGGATGTGCAGTCTCTTTCACCTTCCCTCACTCTCGGATGGCTCAACATCCCGAGGTCCGCACCGCTTTTGTCAGGCATGTGTCACTTGTTACTGCGTAGGCAATGCGCGGCTGCCCCAAGCGCTGGAGCATGTGGAGGGTGGAATTTCCAGTGTGTTGCCACGTCATTCAATGAGGACGGTTGACGGGAGGCGAGCTGACGTGCCACGCCGCCAGGCGGGACGAAGCAGGGTGCGAAACGGGGAAGTGCGAACTCAGACCTCGAGCCTTCTCAGCAGGCAGTCAGGGACCCGGGTGCTCTTAGAAATTTCTGGCCAAGGTTCATGGACATGTGCCAGGCAAGGGTGTTGCTCCATTCTACCGATCTTAAGGGCGGCCAGCGATTTCGCCGTTATCGCACACCACCTTGCCGGGCACAAGGTTCTTGTCACCAGCCAGTGTCGGTCTCGTTGCGGAGGCCGTCACAGTCCTGACCTGTGTGTGGACGGTCTCAAGACAGATTAATTTCAAACACGGCCTGGTTTCTTGGGCAGTGATGCCACAGAGGACCTTGGGGGAAAGAGCCCTGCACCTCTGCGGTTTTGAAGAGCGTGCGCCGAGCTGAGAGCCACTAGTCACCCCCCGGAGACATCCACCCAGCTCACCCAGTGAGCTGGTCACCGAGGGGGGATATAGCGGCCTTGGCCATGCATACTAGTCATGTGTCGGTGGTCAGATGGACTTTTCCGGCACAGATGCAGACAACACGCTTGAAATTTTAGATGACAATGGCTGGCCAGGCAGAGACGGCTTTTCTGGCAAAGAAAAGGCCTGCTCGGCATATGGTTTTGGGGAGGGCAGGCAAAGGGCCATGGAGTGGCAGAACCATCTGTGTCCCACCAGAGGAAAGGCGACATTTCCAAGGCCAAAAAGTCTGCATGCCGACATTTCTGGCTTTTGGCTTTGGGATGGTTTAGTTAAAGTGTTTCTTCTGATCCCAAACCTGGAAGACAGATTACTGGGGGGACTGCTAGACTGGCGCTGTACGGCATGCAGATCGTCAAACTGGCGGAAGGAGAAGGGGTAGGAAGGAGTCTCTGGTGGTGCTGGTGGAACTCGGGCGAGGTGGAGGCTGAGGGAGCTGAACCCTGAACATGGGCAGCTGAGGCACGGCTGTTGGTGGTGGGGCGGAGGAGGTGGAGTACAGAGGGTGTGACAGTGGTTGGAGGCTGGCGTCGGTTCTGCCTTTTTTGGCCAAGTGTTGCCTCCATTTCTACTCATTCATTCGCTGCATGTGACTAGACATGTTGGTGGTGTGTAAAACACCTAAGATTCTTGCCTTTACTTATGCGTTTACGGCAAAGGCGGCATATGACATCCACTGTGTGATCAGTGGCTTGCTCATAAGAGCCTATGGCTTGAGAGGTCCTCGGACATTTTTTGTACGGTGCGATAAGCGAGGGCGGGGTTTCCGCAGACCGTGGGCTGGCGGGAATCATTCAGCGGACTTTTGCGACTGCCCTCTCCCTTTTTTGAGGCGAGACCCGTACTGACACTACCCCATCGTCTTCCTCCTCGGTCCAGTGTGAAGCGTCGCAAGCAACATTCTGCTGAAAAGATCACGTTGGATCCGCAATGTCGTCTTCATCATCATCAACACAGGTGAATCGTCGTCCTGACATTTGACCGGGGAGCTCGGGCAAAACAAGCAAAAAGGGATGCAAGGGCTTTCCGACCGCCCCGGGATTTTGCCGATTGCCCGGGCTTCCTTCCCTCCTCTGATGGCATCAGTAACGGGGGGTCAGAGCAGAGAAAATCATCCTCTTTGGCCTTTTGTTTTTTTAACATGCCTTCTGCCCCCAACCGCATTTTGTTATCAAGAGGTTTCAGAAAATGAATTATCCACAGGGGTGGGTACATCGAGTTGAATTTGGGCTGTTTCTGTTGGGGATGTGATGATGCTGAGACACATTTGTGGCCGTGACGGGAGGACGAGGAGAAAAGACTGTGGTGCAGGTTGCATTAAACACGAAGGACAGTGGCGACGCTGTTCGTTACTGAGATTCACAGGGCCCTGACCCAGCGATGACAGGCTGGATGACCTGAAACTGATGATCCGCTGGCATGCGTGTTGTCGCCAGCACTGGAAGGAGCCCCTTCTTTCGTCCGCAAACCTCATGCCTCCCCCCCCTTTGTCGCTTCCCAATTTTCGCCCCATGTTCAGAAAATAAAAAATTTGGAAAGGTATGGAAGATTTTGGAAAGTCTCTTATTAAAAAGACGGAAAAATCACAGCTATTTTAAAATCCCTCAAATCAAACAAAAATTTTGGATTCAATAAATGCAAAATAGATCTATCAAGTCAAAAAAGTGGCCGCCCAAAATGAAAAAAAAAGTATCTAAATGATTCAGATTAAAAGGTATTTTTTTGGGGACCACAATTCACCCGTGGTAAACACAATTTTTGGATTCAAATTTAACTGCAAGGGGGCTCATCAACAAATTGGGTGGGCAAAAGTAAAAAAAACGTACTGTAACGTTTCTAATAAAAGGTATTTTTTGGCCCTATCAATTTCCCCGTGGTAATACAAATTGCTGGATTCAAATTTAACTGCAAAGGGGGCTTATCAACAAACTGGATGGGCAAAAGTGCAAAAAACCGTAAATTGTAATGTATTCGGATAATAAAAGGTATTTTTTGGCACCCATCAATTCACCCGTGGTGACTAAAAAATTTCGTATTTACATTTAATGCAAGGTGCCTCAATTTAACAAAGCTGTAGTGCACCAAAATCAAAAACCGTATCTGGGAATTTTTCGGAAATAAAAGGTATTTTTTTGGCACCCTTTATTCACCCGTGGGAACTACACAATTGCTGGGTTCAAATTTTAAATGCAAGGGGGGGCGTGTCCGGACGCGACTAAAATGGCTGCTTAGATTATCCCTTTTTTAAAAAGGGCCAGTCGCCCGTAAGGGGGTAAAGTGCGATTCCTGGACGAAAAAAACCTCCCAAAACGGTGAAGGAGAGAGAGGGTCAAGTCGTGCGCCGCAGGAGAATTTGGGGAGGAGCGCGGTGCAGAAAGGGGTCTTACAACACCGGCAACAGAAACGGGGGGAAAGGGAGAGAGCGGGGGGCCCGCGCAGCGGGGGAAAAAGTGCGGAGGCCCACAGAGGGGAAAAAGCGCGAAAGGAGGACAGCCCCCGGGCACACCCGGGGCATGGGAAAAAGCCCCTGATGCCGGGACCTGCAACCCCCCCGTGTAGCCGACCAGCAGCACCTG
>JAODAL010043493.1:0-33781 GCA_025379985.1 Phyllomedusa bahiana | reverse complement strand
CAAAGGCGAACCTTCTCTGTAGAAACACCCTAGTTGTCCCTCCACTTAGATCAAACCAAACACCAGTAATTATAGCTAATGAAAGAGATGTTTGGACAACTATAGATAGAACAACTGTAGATGGCACAAAAAATAATACAATATAGCGTATCTAACAATTTGAAGTGCTCAAGATTAAATCTAGCATCCAGAAAAACAATAACATGAAAATGTGTCCCAAATTTCTCCAAATAGTCAAAGAAAGATTTCCCCAACTTTTTTAACGTGTTTCCCCTTCAATATAGCAGGGTCATCAGGGAGAAGACAACAACAACAAATACAAAGGACATAGAAAAGGCATAAATTCAATGTAACTATTCCAAAGGAAAAGGTGCAAATCATGTATATGACAAACAGATAAATAAACCAAAAGGAGCATAGATATTGCCCTGTACGTTCATAACAAAGGTGTTGTGTATATTAGCCATAAAAGCAAGGTTACACACAATACCCAATATGGACACAAGTCAATGTTGTCCGACATACTAAAACAGATACATGGTGCAGAGCTAAGTGCCTCTGTTAATCTAAAACCAATGGAATATCAGTGGTGGCCCACACAGAACACTGAAAGACACCCACTTTTCCAGCCAGTTCCTTCCTAACCCCAGGATAGTACAAGCAGTCACTTAACTAGCTCAGTGACACTTGTCACTTGTCTGCTCCATGACATTTAGGCTCCAATTGGCAAACACAGCGCAACCACTTTTACTGCAAAGAGGTGCACTCACTGTACAAATGACCATTTTGAACAACTTTACCGTAGCCTGAGCCATGTCTCCAGTCCATCATTGCCTCAGAAACTCCCAGAACTGCTGTCTCTCCTGCAAAAGGGCAAGCCAATGGTGTAATGTACAAGCCCAGGTCCACTTCTCCACACACAGGCCAATAGCACTTCCACGGCACCTTACAAGACTATTTAGTAAATCTCCCCATTTGGTGTTAAAGGGGTTGTCTCCCTACAATGATTGGGTTTTAATTAAAAGATATTTAAAAAACAAGCAGCTTTGCAATATATGTTCATTACAAATGCCCTACTGATTTTGAGTTATCCCTGTTAGTAGTAGTACATCATGCTTTTCAAATCTCTATCCCAGCTGACCTGTTGATCTTTATCTCACTGGCTGTCAGGTCTGATGACTCATCACCTTCAGAATACAGGTCTGAGCACAGAGCCCTTCCCCCACAGAATGCTTCTGTAGTGGAGGGAGGGGAGGGCTCTGGCTTCTGTGTCTGTGCTGCCTGGATTAACCCTGTGTGTGCCTGCTTCCTCCTGTTTCTATCAACAGATTGAGGAGAGCAGAGGTGAGGCTGACAGCAGTGACCCTGTGTGTTACTATAATCATGATGTGTCTGTGGAGCTCTGACTATATTAATAGAACAGATCAGGGGGGCATGTGAACAGTTCATGCTCTGCTGTACTAGTGACACATCCTGAGTATAGTAACACTTCACAGCTGCCCTGTGTCTGTTCTGACAGGATTTGTTTGTTGCTGGAGATGTAGAGATTTGTATGCTAAGCAGGGGGTATAAGAACACTTGCATCCCCCCTGCTCTGCTATTAGCATACACAGCTCCACAGACCTCTCCACAATCATAGATCAGCCCTCTCTCTGCTGTCTCCGTGGAGCTGACAATACAGCTGATCTAGCAGCAAGAACCTGCAGCAGACCTAGGCAGGCACACACAGGGTTAACCCTGGCAGCAAACCCCCATGCCCTCCCTCCTGCTGTATAGAAGTTACAGATGAGAGCTGTCTGTGTGCTGAGGGGAGGGGGGAAGAGGGAGGAGAAGAGGCAGACAAGAAGCACGCCCCTGAATTCAAAAATCCTTTGCTCCTTTGCCTTTGAAGCAGGCTGAAAGCTTGTAATGAGACAACTCCTTTAAGTGTTATAACACTTCTCAGGGCTTCTCAGTGGAGTTTCCAAACAGATGTTTTGCATGTATACACACTTTCTCAATGTCCTACGATAAACTTACTCCTCCTAATCACATGTATACAAACTACTAAAATCACCTAAAAATATATATTTTTACAAAATACAAATAACATGTATTTACAAAAAGCATTAGAATGTCATTACAAAAATGATGCAAAATTGTTCCTTTCATTAAGACCTCTAGGACTCAATGCATTACTTTTAATGATGCAGCAGGTTTCCGCTTGTATTAATGTTTAATGTCTATCCTGACCATCCACTTTAACACTCAGTATGCCTGCAAAGGTTAAAGCATTACTATCAGCATTAGGTTTCTCATATACGTAATTTATCAGTCTTAAATGGCTATTTCCAATAATTATGGATTGTAATATTCACAAAAACTAGTAAAAAAAAAAGCAGGGGAAAATAACATATAAAACAAAGGTTAAATCAGAAGGTAATACATTTGCAGGATATATACTGTACACCACCTATATTTAAAAACTGACTTTTATACATTTGTGCACAGAATGAACAATGTCCACTATTACGATTTCCCTTGGCAACAAGTTGTCTTGGTTTTTTCCCTCCTCCCTTTGTTTAAACCAACCTCTGACCAATTTGTCATGCAAGCTTTTGCATCTCCTAAAAGATTTAATGGGAGGCAGAAACTTTCACTCCTGCAAATCAGACTCTTCTGCTAAAATACAGAAACATACTATTTTTTTAATCCTTTCAGACATAGGAATGTAGTCAAAAGACAACACAAGCCGCTCAGTTCTTTCTCTGTTCTATTTTGTCTCTTCTTAAAGGGGTTGGCAGCCTATCATGAGAGACTGAACAGGTCTGTAGCTATAGCGACCTGAGGAGCTGATGCAGCCCATTCAAGAGGGGATATCTAGGAAAAGGTAGGACCCTGTTAATGGACACATATTGCAAAGTGACTTTGTAAGATCTTTAACATAAAGAGCAATCCTTGTAATGAGAAAACCCCATTAAAAATCAAGTCTTCTATCCTGGTTTGGCAGAATCAACCTATTAAAAATGTCTATTCTTCCAAAGTTCCTAACTTTTTTTCAAACCCTTTCCCCTTTTACATGTTCCCGTGCAGTTTTGGAACACCTTGGAGTGTTTTACGCTTTTTTTTGGGGGTCCGCGTGAAGCCCACGCATAGGTACGTCATTAACAAGGCCCAAGGGGCCAAGGGGGCAGGGGACTGCCGATTGTAGGTCTTTATCTGGCCTGGCCTTTAAAGGTTCCGGGGCGTGGTTAGGATAGAGTAGGAAGTTTTTGGGGCTTTGGGCTAGGATCTTATTGTCCCCCCGGGTGGCGTTTTCCCCTGGACCGGGATCCTGTTTTGGGGTAAGGATTCCTCCTCTTTCTGTGTATTTTTCAGACATGTCCACCCTTTACTCCCCGGAATCCCACCTTTTATAGATCGTGGAGGCCCTTGTTTGCCTTTCAGAAAAACCCTGATTCCCTCGGGTGTCTAAACCAAATGTATTCTTGGGGGGAACGAAAAAGAACATCCCCCCGTTTGCCCAAGTGGTTATGAGGGGAAACTGCGACCACTTGCGACATCCTTGGAGAGGCTCCAAACCCCTGCTCGGGCCTTTTAAATTTGCTAGCTTGCCCACTTTTTTTTAAAAGATTGTCCAGAGGCCTGACAAGGCCCCTAGACTTTTGAGTAGGGTGTGCGTTGAGGTATGGGCATTCCCTTTTTTTTCTGTAAAATTATGCTCTCAGGCGGGATCCCCCCCCCCTTTTTGCCTTAAGTGTGGGAGGAATTTGGTTATCCTTTACCTCGGCCCCAATGGGGGCGAGTTTCCAGAGACCACAGAGCATTGGTAGGTCCCAAACTCAGGGGGACGGTTATAAAATTCTCTCCCGATGGTCCCAAGGGTTCCCGTAATCGGGTATGGGATCTTTTCCTCCACTTGGACCTGTTTTGGAGATGGGGAAAAAGGAAAAAAGAGGCCCAAGGGCCCAATTTTTGGGGTGGGGA
Source organism: Phyllomedusa bahiana (assembly GCA_025379985.1). Taxonomy (NCBI): domain Eukaryota; kingdom Metazoa; phylum Chordata; class Amphibia; order Anura; family Hylidae; genus Phyllomedusa; species Phyllomedusa bahiana. The sequence continues at coordinate 29,815 of JAODAL010043493.1, read as the reverse complement.
TCTTAGCTTACAAAAGCTTCTGGTTTTTCGCCCGGAGGTCTTTGGAAAGCACGGGGGGTTTTGATTCCAAATATTCCAGGGCACTGCTCCCTCTTCATGTTTTCCCATTGCTGGGGGAAAAAATTAAAAAAAATCCTTTTTTAAAAGCCCTGCTTCAGGCCTGCCAAAACCGTGATCCCCGTAAAGGGAAAGTTGAGGGACCCCACCGTCTCTGGAGGGACTGGTTCGCGGAGATTGGTTTTGTGAGGGGGGAGGAGGAGCTGACCCTTACGCCCCCCTAAAAAAGGGAAAGAAAAAATTCCGTAAAAACCGGGGTCCCCCTTTGTTTACCCCTTTCTAAACTCCCAAACTTTTTCTTTCAATTACTTCCCTTTAAAAAGTGCTCAAAGGTTTGGATGGGAGAGCACTTTTTTTCCCTTTTCGCCCCTTTCTTTCCCCTTTTTTTTTTCCGCCTCCCCCCCCCCCTTTTTTTTTTTCTGTGTTTGGTGTCTGGGTGAAATTTATGTTTTTTAGATAAAATTTTTGTTTTTTATGTGTTAAATGTTTTATCTTTTTTGTTAGCTTACACACCCACCCAAACCCTTTGGGCCCCTTTTCTATGCCTTGTTGTGGGGGGCCCCGTTATTCCCCTCTTGCTGCACTGGTTCAAACTTTATATTTCATATTAAAAAGGGCATTTTCTTTCTGTTGTGTAGTTTCCAGCATCTGCCCTTTGCTTTTCCCACTTTAGATTTCCCGTTTCCCTTAAAATTTTTTGCTTTTAATTATTAAAGGCAACATCCCGCGGGGAAAAAACTCTTTGATAAACCTTTCTTTTTCTTTTTTTATAAATACGGGGAAAACTATGTAAATTCATTGTTTTTTCCCGGTTAATAAAAATTTTTTGTTTTTAAAAAAAAAATCGGGTTTTCCTTAAAACACAGCCCTTTTTAAAATATAAAAGAGTGTAAAGTATTTTGTGGTCGTGATCTTTTTTACTTCCCCGGATCAACCTTTATTTTTTTTTTTCCCTTTTTTTTTTGTTTTTTTGGTCCCCTGCAATGATATTTTTTTGGGTTTTTTTGGGGAATATTGTTATTTTAAAAAACTAGATACAATAAAAATTTAATTTGATTTAATCCTTTATTTTTATATATTAAAAGTACAAAAAATATACAAATCATCAGAAGTGCATCAAGAGGGTAACCAATTTATCTCTTCAGTTTTTTGTGTAATGGGGGATTTGCCCTGCACAAATCTGGGTAAAATTTTAAATTTGGGTTTTTGGGGTTTAGTAATAGGTCTATATCTGTGTAAAAATAAAAAACTGCAAGCTGATTTACGCTGAAAGATTGGGGTTATGAAAAAAAGGGAAAAAAATTCAGGCTTTTATATGAAAAATGCTTACTGAGGCGTTAAAATTGATTTTTAGGTTTTTAAAAAAGCTTTACATAAACTTCCGTTTTAATTTACTTCTACCCCCTGGGATCTAGGGTTTATCAGTGGATGCTAGAGGGGTTTGCAATACTTATTTTCCTATGTGAAAATTTTGGGGGGGAAAAGGGCTTTTTCTTTAAAAAAAAGCAAAAAAAAAAAAAAAAAACCCGATTTGCTTTCCCGTTTTTAATAAAAGTTACATTTTAAGGTTTTAAATTTGCTCGGGAAAAAAAAGGGACAAAGTTTCATTTGGTTTTTTATTTTTTCGACATTGTTCAGAGACAATGCAACCCTGAGCTGCATGAACCATATTTCTGTTGATGCTCCTAATCCACTCTATCAGTTTATTTTTAAGTAAAAAGTTATATTCTAAAGATTCAGAAGTGATACTCGAATATAAAAACTAAATCTTATATATAAGGTTTTTTTAAGAAGTCGTCTCCTGCTGTAGGAAAACCAAAATTTTTAGTAAATTTTACTAAGGTAATAGCTAAAACAAAAACAACAAGCTGGTTATATCTAAGGAAATAAGGCCAATGGGGCCCTATTTAAAAGATTGTCAAACCCCTCTCCTTTAACTAAAATCTGTAGCTAAGTTTGGAAAAAAATTAAATAAAAACACTCTCCTCTGACATGCCTCCCATCCACCAGTCTTCTGTTTTCTGCCGGCTGAATAAAACATACAATGCGTCTGTATTGTTGCGAGATCAAGACCTGCCCCAAAATTTCCCCTGGTTTGGAAGTAGGCTACAAAGGGTGATGCCGCGCAGTGTCACGTGATCACTGCAGCCAATCACAATGACATTCTGTTTGACCAAAGCCATAAAAAAACAGAAGGCTGGCAGAGAAGACCTGGAGGAGTAGTGCTAGAATGAGCAGTATGTCCAAAGTATTGATTTTATTTTCCTTCTTCCAGCCTTAGCTGCATAATTTAGTTTGAAAGAGGGGAGGTGGACAACCACTTTAAAGCTACAGTACATTTATAAGGCATTTTTTCTGAGTAAAGGAATTGACTTCATTGCTATTGATTTTTCTGTAGTTTTGGATTTGAATTACACCATCTAATGAGAAAATGTATTAGTATGTAATATGTCACCAATTTTAATTTATGTTGCAACAGATTTAAATTTTCTTCACTTGGTTTTCATAATATGCATAAAAATATGTCTTGTGAACATACCCTTTGGATATTTACAGTATGTAATGGAGCAGTTGTATTTGAAGCCTTCCAAAGACAAATAAGTGTATAGACATTTGGCAGATGAGAGGCCTAGTACCACATTTAAAGTGTCCACATCCCTACTGACATCTTTGCCTGTCACACACCAACTTTGAAGGCCCAACTCACTCTGAGGGGATAAATGAAGCATTATTAATGATATTGCTTATTGTGGTGTCATCACTAGTGATGAACGATTTGGCCAATAACCTGATTCGAAAGTTTCCCAGTTTTTGGGGGAAAATCATCTCGCCGGTTCATCCCGATTGCGTTTAAATCTCCGACCCCATTAAATCTTGGGAGAGGAACACCACTTCATTTTTACCCCAAACAGTGAGGTGAAGCTGGAAAGTGGCAGCTGGAACGCGAAATATATTGATGTTTTTTAAAATGGCTTGAGAAGCAAATTATGAATAAATGCTGATGCCCCCCAAAGAAAGGAACACACTAGTAGATGTGGGGGATGCTAGCTAAGCAGAAAAAAATTTGGTTCTTCTCCCGTGGTTGAGAGGGGAATATAAAGTAGCAGGATCTGCCAGCACCCACCCCCCCGAAAAAGGGCCCCCCCAACCCCTTTTGCCCCGCGCGGGTTGTGTGTTCAGAGACTAGGCTGGAACGGGAGTTTCCAAATTTCTTATTAAAACTAACAGAATTCTGAAATCTTCTGTACCCAATTAAACTATTATAAAAAATTTTTCGTTGTAAAATTGTGGGAAATCTCTACTCTTTTAAAAAAAAGCTAAGACAGTGATCCGTTTTTTTTCCCTGTAGGGGGACTAAGGGCGCAGATCAGGAAGTGCAAGAATAGAAAAAATGAGGTCATGTGATTTTCAGCCAATGAGATCCCTACACCCCCCATTGTGACATTCTTACCCCCCGTGCTCTGCGCTGATTGGCTGGCACCAAAATTACAGGAAGAATCGAAAATGGCGTGCTTGGAATCCACGATCGCGATTATTGATAAGATTTTAATAAAAATAATCTCTCCATTGCAGAACATAGATTTTATCTCCCAGACTTCAACTTTTGGCGATTTCATCACTCAACACTAGTCATCACCCAATGACAATGACACCCCTGTGGTGTTAAGATCCTTGCAATGACCTCATTTGCACTGGATCTGTACAATTGATCCACTGACTAATGCCTCTGATGATTCCCAGGTTGTCACCAAGGCTGTAAGACTTTAATCTTTTGACATCACAACAGCATCACCATCTATGAGCCACCCCATTCTCTGTTGAGCTCAGTACTGTTGAGGGGAAAAAGTTTTTAATTTTTTAAATTTCCCCCAAGACAGATCTATAGTTGACTAGGGTATTAAATCGAGAGGGATTTTCGTACATCTAAAGCACTTTTCCATTTATATCCTACATGTGTTAAAGCAATGGTCTCTAACTTGTTGTTTAGAAGCTGCATGAGGCTCATGATTAGTAGCTTTGCGGCTTTTGCGACAAGGGTCCTGAGTTTGTGACTGACAGTATGCTTTAATATGATCAAAATAGTGAATAATGAATCATCGTGGCAGCAATTGCTATGTAATGCCTCCCTGTCCAATCTGTTTGTCCCTTAGTAGTACTGATTGCATGTAGGAAATTACAATTTTTCAGTAGCCTAAAGTTTGTGTCACTGATTTCCAAAATCATTCTAGAACAATCCTTTGGATATGAAAGCATGAATAATTGACAATGCTGAAGACCAAGGGCGTAACTAGAGAAATCTGGTCCCCAGAACAAACTTTTGGATGCCCCCGCCTCCCAGACCACGGGTATTTACCAGGACCTCATGCAATTACTAGATAATACAAGGATTGAATACCTCACCATAGATATCACCATCATACTGCTGCTAAACAAATCCCCCCTATATCAAAAACCAAAACCTTTTACGTTATACATAGGGGGCCCCATTATCCACCCCCCAACCACCAAAAAGGACTGAAAAATACCCTATATATTACTGAATAAAGATTTTATTCCACCATATTGGTATTTTCCCGTGTACACGGTTGCCCCTTTAATTGTTTTACCTCCAAAAATGACCAGAAGTGGAGATAAGTGTACACGGCTGGCAGCTGTATTTAATCATCATACCCGTGATATATAGTGGTAAAAAAAATAGCAAAAGCACTCCACTAATTTAATTAGCAATAAAAAACCCGCAAAGCTTTATTTAGGCTGCTTCTTATTATGTGTTTACATGTTTATAGTATGTGTTCTTTGGCTTAAGAAGAAGCCTAAAAAAAGCTTTGCAGAAGATTTTATTGCTAATTGAATAGTTGAGTGCTTTTGCTATTTTTGTACAGACGTTGGGTGAGAGGAAGGCACCCAGTATACACTCCAGTGCACGCGGGGTGGTGATATATTGAAGTCCGCTACATATATTTTGTGCATATAGTGGTATATACCAGCGTACACAGGCTCTGCAGACTGTATATTACCACCATACAGTGACCATATAATTGTAGATACGTGTACACAGACTCTGCAGACATACAAGTGATTACAGTGCAGTTTCTCTGACGAGTTGTTGATTTTCTCTTTTCTTCTCCATCCAGTCCAGACCTTCATGATGACTTCTCCCAGACACCACTGGTCCCTGCAGATTTGGACAAAAATATCTTAGAATCCTCACTTTTCCAGCACTTCACTCCCTGGCCACCACCTCTGTACAAACTTCCCAGGGGTGGGAGAGTGGGTACAGGCCATAGTTTAGAGGCCCAGTCTCCTATAGGGGAGAGGAGGAACAGAGGATTCAACGTCTAGAGATTGTGCTACAGCTATGGCCTGTACCGCTCAGAATCATGGTAGGCCCTAGGTAGGTAGGTTAGTAGGCTCCAGGGAGGTAGCTAGGTGGGCAGTACATAGGCCACTGGTGGGTCGGTAGATTGGTCCTAGATAAGTAGGCAGTAATTAGGCCCCAGTTAGGTAGGCAGTCCCCAGGTAGGTAAGTAGGCTGTTGCTAGGCTCTAAGTAGCTAGATAGGCAGTACGTGGACCCCAGGTAGGCTGTAGGTGGGCCCCAGGTAGCTGGATAGATAGGTTACAAGTGGGCCCCCACATTGGTGGGCCCAGGAAAACGGGCCCTATGGGAACCCCAAATGGGCCAGGGCAAAAACTTTAGATAGGCTATGGGGGCCCAAAAAGGGGCGGGAAAGACGGGTTTGGGTAGGGTTTGGGAACCCCATTTAGGTAACAGGCGGGGTTTAGGGAAATTAAAGTGGCCCCACATGGAAAGGGCAGGGAAACCTAGGGCCCTCTGGGCCCGGGTTAGTTCCCCGCCCTTTGGAGACATTTTTAACCCCCCAAAAACCATGGCCAATTTTAGTTGTTAATGAAAAATGGAAGATTGATGCACTCTTGCTGAGTGTCAAATTTCATACTTGTGTATTAATATGCAAACTTAAGAGCAATTAGCAGTATTACAAAAAACGCTATTAAAAACACATTTTTATGAGGATTTTTTCCGGTAAAAACTGCAGTGGCCCCGATGTTATTGGGAAGGGCAACAGGCAAATAGAATTTTGCCCTTGCAAAGGTTGCTCTTTTTTGTCCTTTTTATCACTTTTGTTATTTTTTTTTAATATGCAGCATACTGAAAGTGTAGCTTTTTAGGGGTTTGTAGGTTTTTTTCCCCCCCCCCCCCAAAAAACCCTTTTTTTTGGATTTTTCCCCCAAAAAAAATTTTCCCTTTAAAAAAATTTTTTACCCCCAAAAAACCAAAAAAATTGTTTTGCATTTTTCCTGTTGCAAAAAAAGTTTGGTTAACCCCTTTTTTACCCACAATTTTAAAAAAATCAAGAAAAATTGGATTTTAAAAAATTGGGGGAAAATTTTACCCTTATTTTAAGGGGTTTTTTCCTTGGCCAGCCCCGAGGGTTTTATAAATACTTTTATGACAGTATTTAAAATAACCAAAAAACACAAAAACCATACGGGGCCATTCTTTTAAAAATTTTTTTTTTCTTCAAAGTTTTGGCATTGGGGGATAAATTTTGATTTTCATTCTCTAGTTTAAAGACTGGTAAATTTCCATTAAAAGCAGAAGAGGGATTTCCAAAGATCAACATTTTAAAAAAAAAGAGACTAACCCTACACAGAAATGGATGGCTGCAAACACAAACCTAAATTTGGCCTTTAAATCATTTTCAAGCCCCAAAGTGGGGCTGTTTAAAAGGAGGGCCCGGGAATAAAAATTTAAATAAATTTTAAAAAAACTTGGGGGAAAATAGGTTGTAAAAATGATTTATACCGATGATCTTATCATTGTATTTTAAGCCAATTGAAGTTATCTGACATCATTCACTACAATTTCGATTTCATACTATTTATTGCTGTGAAGGTAACCATATATCCATTTCAGAGCCAGTGCCATGGCATCTGAATGACTCACGCATTTTATCTTCAGCTAATTGTTCTTGTAATATTTTAGATGACATCTTCAGGTAAGAGAACTGCAAGATTTTATAGCTGTCTGATTTATAATAATTTAAGTGAATGGTGGAAGTGTGAGGCTGCCCAAGGAAGATACTGTACATTTAAATACACATCTAACTTTTATTTGTTGCTTTACTCATCTTGAACATGTATAGGTAGATAATATGCACACTCATTGCCAACCCTTCCTTAATTTCTGGATACATATAAGACTATCAATATCCCTCAACTGGTTTCCATTGTTCAACCAAAGGTCCTCACTAAATGGCGTCTTTAGTTTCAAACATTATGTGCCGATTAATCTTATATGATATCACTACTGGGGTCAATGATTAGTTTTTTTTATAAAAAGCCCTTGCTTTCCGTCACACAACTCTGGAGCAGAATTCATATATGTCTACCTGTAAATAAAAAATAAAGTTGATATCCGATATAAAAAAAAATCTTTCTTCTTTATTTCACTCCATTAAAAGAGCAGCATAAATGGTGGAACAGCATATAACAAACAGGTACGTTGCCTACGCATTTCAAATCACCATATGGATCCTTGGTCATCGCCTGTGTCTACTTGTAGCCATCTCAACAAAGCACTTAATAAAGATGAGTTTGTTACTGAGTTCAATTGTAGCTGTATAGCCTTTATGGGCATATGTAGGGAGGTGGGTTAAGGATATATATTGTACATTCCTGCTAGTACATGAATACACACACAACAAAAAAAATTTACACACATTACACACATGCACACTGACACACATATATTTACACATATATACAGAATGTAGCACACATAAAGATACATATTTACCTACATTCACTCAAGATACTCACACTGTTACCTTCTCTACTAGATGTCTTTCATAGAAGACACAGAGTGAGCACAGCAGGACAATCTAATCCAGCCAGCAGTGATATGGAGTGGTTGAAAATGTAAGTTATTTCCCCCTCTTCACTGTAACTTCACTGTTCTTTCTATGTTGGATTCCATTTACAGCCCATGCTGCCCTAAAGACTGACATTATATCCCTATCAGGGTGCTTTTCCAGGTTGTGCTTCCCAATTGCAGAAACAACATGGCCACATGTCGTGCCCAAAAAGGGCACAGACTCTTTAGGTAACATTGCTGTTTTACAATAGTACCGCATGCTACTTAAAGGGGTTTTGCCACGATGTAATGTTGACGTGGGATCCTCCAAAATGGGTATTTAATCACTTTTCTAAATATATGTGATCACAAAAAGTGAAGCCTCTGAGAGCTACAGCTTTCTTTCCATGCCCTTAGTTACCTGACAGTTTACATTAGACACGACCAGGAGAGCTGATCTGGCCAGGCTTGCGCTGTCTGCACTTCTTATCTGATGACAGGGAACTTGAAGCAGCTAGCAAGGGACTGTGGAGAAATACATGTCTTTTGTTCAGAGAATCCACTGGTTCTAATGTAGTTATTTAAGTAAACATTGTAGCCGCTCCCTGGCACTGCTTGTCTCTGCTCAGACGCCCTCCCTCTCCCCCATGACTCAGCATGCTGAGTTAATTTTGTCTCCTGATCAGATAACAGGTAAGGAACTGACTTCTTGAGAAAACCCCTATAAATGAGCTGAGAAGCTTTTTTTAATAGTTTTTTTGCAGCTGTCATCACGTCGAAATATTACAGCGATGACCCCTGATAACAGTAATGCACCTGAACAGGGTAAAGCAGTCACAGCAAAGGTTAAAACAATCACTGGGCAGATGCGGGATTTGGAGCATAACTATAGAACTGAAGAGACAAAGTCGATCAAGATAATAAGAGGCAGGGTAGAAGCAATAGCTGCACCTTCATAGTGTTATAGAAAGGTTCAGTTTGACCTTCTGTAGTATATTACATTTAATGTTGGGGGTCTTCCAGAAAAATCAGAGTCCTAAATCCACTCTGCAATGGGTATTTTGCAGTACCTGTAGTTTACATGCATTTCTTAATTTGATAGGTTCCTTTTAAATTGGGGCAGGCTGGGGAATAATAGAAAAGTTATACCCACTTCCCTGTCCTGTCCTGTGCTGTTGCTGCTATGAATCACCCCAAGATCCACTACTCTTGAAGAGTGTAACAGAAAACTTTAGATTGAGGATTTAGATTGAGGCCCAACTCCTTAACTATCACTTTCAGGAGCACGTTCAGGAAAGCTCATGCTTATTTTTGTCTCCATATTGCATATACATAATGAACACAGTGATGTATCAGTACAGAGATAATGTACAGTAATTGTAAAGGACAGAGATCACACCCAGGGATTTAATAATAGTGAAATAATCCCCACAGTGATGTCACAGGACAGAGATAATAGATAGGGATGTCACAGTATATGGATAATCTACTCAGTGATGTTAGGGCAAATCAATTATACAAGCAGTGATGACGTGGCACACAATACACACCATATCACTGTATACGAATAACACACAAAAGAAAGTTTACTTATAAAATGCAAAAAGAGGATGCACAACACATAGCTGAAATAACCATGGGACTCCATAGTGAAATAGTAGGAGTTTACATTTAATTTCTACGCCACCTTCCACAGTCATTGCAAATGATCCTCTTGATCTTAGAGGATAAAAGAGATGAGGTGATCTATGTTTGCTCTTTTTTCCCAAACAGCATAGAGTATGCTGCCAGGAAATAGAGCAAACATAGCTTACGCAGGGCTACGTCTGCTTTATTACTCTTTATGGGGCCACCATGGCTGCATTGCTGTATCCGCCAGGTGACCTTTTTTCACAGTACCCCAATGGATACCTGCAACATAGTGATTAACATCATGTAAACCCACCCTTACATCTAGTGACTCACAGATGACATCTTCTCTGAGTCGTTCACTTTCCCTTTTCTTCTCTATTAAAGCCAGACTGCCATGGTGACTTCATCCAGCTAAAACTCACACCTTCAAAATGTGCGGCATAAACATGTGAGGCTCCTTACTTTTATAGAATCTCCTTAGCTCCTATACAGACTCCGCATCTGTAGTGTCCCACATGGAAATAATAAACCACGTGTGTCCCACATACTTATAGTAGCCCCACAGTAAAAATGCCCTCAGAAAGTTATGGGGCCCCCTTCTGTCCCCCAATATAAAAGGTAGGTGCACCCATCATATATACATAGCCTGTCTTTACAGTAGGCAGATAGGTAGAAACCCCTTTTAGGTACCACCACAAATTAGTTAGGTAGTAAGTAAGTAGGCACCCCCATTGGGTAGATATGGTAGATATGATGTGGATAAGCTCCTCATTAAATAGGTAGGACCCCATTTGATAGATAGATAGGTAACCTCCCTCCACCCCCATAAAATAGGTTATACCTCATTAGTTAGGGAAGTTTGCCATTAGTTAGATATTCCCCCATGAGGTTGGTATATAGGTGCCAATATGCCTTATTAACTCAGTCCATTCTCTGTCCTCATCTGATATGACAATACTGGACTCTGCAAATGGACTAAGTTGTACCCTTAGGCTGGAGCTGATAATCGATCTATATGAAGCAGCCTGTGGCAGGTGCTCAGCAGTGCTGGAAGACATACATCCAACTTTGCTGCACCTTTACGGAGCTGCTCATCACAGCACTGTGAATCTGGCAAAAGGTTAGGTACCGGCACAGGAGGAGTGTCCTAGAAGCGCATATTTTTTCATGGAGGTGTTGCTAACCAAGACCAGAAAGCGAAAGACAGCGCCGCAGGGAGGAGGATGGGTTGTGGGGAGACTCTGTGCTGAGTCTCCGGGCTGATTCTTTAGTCTTAGCTTTATTATTCCACTATTTCTTGGGGCAGGCAGTGTGGGTGGCCATTCATAGTGCCTGCCCGGCCTAAGAAACAGTCCTGATAGTCACTAATCAATTTATTATGTATATTTGCTTTTAACTTGTTCTGGTGAATGGTAATTGGATATGTATACACAAACATATGTGCAGGATAAATATCTAGACTTCTGAATTTATGTATTTACTTTTGACGTTTACTGTGTGAGTTAATATCTCAGTATCTATATTTTATTGCTATAACATATTAACAGCCTTTCAGCATGGAGCGTGTCTGTTTCATACATGAATACATTCTGTCTTAAGATTTTGTGAATATAATGTGATACTTGAGACATATTAGGTTTCATGTCTATGGGTTAAGTGACACATATTTGTTTCGCTAAACTGGCTCGCTTCACCTGATAAAACCTGGCAGGTTTAAATTCAAAGTGTAGTCAAGATAAATCAACAATCTGATCACTAACAAATGCTACTGACTTCTGTTAGATGGTTTGGAAATGTAATGGATTTGAAAGCTTAATAAATAGCGATGTAGTCAATTTAAAAAAATCTAATTTATGTGTTGTGAAACAAACAAAGGCAATAATCAGCGCCTAAAATAATAAAATAAAGAAGTCAGTGATCTCAGATCTCTGCAACTAAGTGCTGAATTGGAAAAATAACTATCGGGGCATTATAAAATGCAATTAAGCATGTCTAAGGGTTTCTCCTACCCAATCCTAAATTCCGAGTTGTTAGTGTTAGAACAGTAAAGTGCTGGGGGGATTTGGGAATTTAAAATTATAAACCAACCATTTTTAAGGGGCCCCTTTAAATCCCCCTGCAAAAAAAATCCTAGGTGTAAAAAATACTAATGTCCTATTTTGCTGCCAAGATGGGTAAAAAGTCTCAAAAATTTGCCACAGTAGGGAAAAAGATATATTTATAAGGAAAATCACATCTCACGCGCATATCACCACAAATCAGATTATATACAAAATTTTACGATTTAAAAAGGAAGAATTTAAAAACCCAAAGGGAAAAAAAAAACCTGGTTTTTTTTTTAAAAACCCTTTTCAAAAAAAAAAAAAAGGGGAAAAAACCCAAAAATTTTTTCTTGTATATTGAAAATGATTTTTTAAACCCCATTAAAAAAAAATTCAAAAAACTTGGCCTTTAAGGGTTTGAAAAAATTTTTTTTGTATTTTTAAAAATTTATAAATTTAAATTTTTTAAAAATTTATATTTAAAAAATAAATAATTTAAATAAAAATTAAAAAAAATTTTTATTGGCACCGTCAATGCCAAATTTTTTTAATCCCCAATCACAGGGGCACTCAGGCATTTACTTAGACATGGTCAAAACAATCTCCTGCTTTTCAAACCGACATCATTATGGGGAAAAAAGTATTTGAGGCCTTGAAGTGGCAATTTGTTGGGCCAAAAGGGGCTGGTCTGAGATTTAAAAACTGCTGATCCCCCTGGGATTTTCACCAAAACCATCTCTAGGTTTTTACAGAAAGGGCCAAAAAAGAAAAAAAACATCCAGGGGAAGCGGCAGCCTTTGGGGGCAAAATGCCTTGTTGATGCCAGGGTCAAAGGAAAGGGCAACGGTTGAGCTAAGAAAGGCAACAGGACTCAAAAGCCCCCGTTAAAACCCAAAGGTAGGCAGAAAAAGCATTTTAAACGCAAGTACGCAATTTTGAGGCAGATGGGCTACAGCAAAAAGACCCCAACCGGTCCCACTCCTTTCAGCAAGAACGGGAAACTGAGGCTCCAATTTCCCAAGCTCATCAAAATTTGGGACATAGAAGATTGGAAAAACTTGCCTTCTGATGACCGATTTTTTCTGCGACATTCGAATGGAAAGGGCAAAATTTTGGGGGGTCAACAAAAATAAACAGGGATCCTTTTCGCCTTGTAAAACGGTTTCAGGCTGGGGTTGGTGGTCATGTGTGTGGGGAATTTTTTCCTTGGCCCCCTTTTGGGGCCCCCTTTCCAAATTTAGCATCGTTCAACACCTTTTTGAATCATCCCACGAAGAATTGAGCAGTTCTAAGGCAAAAGGGGGCCCAAAACCCGTTATTTTACATGGGGACCTAATAAAGGGCCGGATTTTAATAAAAAATTAAAAAATATAATATATATATAAAAAATAATAAATATAAAAATATAAATTTGGAAATTTTTTAAACCGAAATTTGCACACACCTTGGGTTTAAACTTCCCCCAAAGGAAAACTTTAACAAGGGGAAATTTAATTTAATCACTTAGGTGTTCCCCTAAAACCTGGGGGGGAACACCGAACACAGTATTGTAAGTAGCAATAAAGGAAATTAATCTGGGGGGAAAAAGCTTGCGTCGGACCCAGAAAAAAAAAATTTCGGTAAGAAAATTTTCCCTTCCCTGATCGTCCAAAACGGCACACACCATTGGATTTAAAAGCAATATTAAAGGGGGGGACCCCCGAAGCTTTCCTAGTATTTGATTCACCAAAAGTTAAACATTCGCAGAAGGACGCCCAACCCCTGTAATTTTTTAAACAAATTTTTAATGGGGGTTAGCCCAAATTTTGGGCGGCCTTACTTTTTTGATCTAAAGGCATTTTCCCCCCAAATTCCCCCAGGATGTCGCATTGGATCTGGGGGGGAATTTAGCCCAAAGATAAAGGGGGTGAATCTAAAACCAAGAATACGGGTAAAATTCTTTTGCCCTTTCTTTAAAACCAGGGGGCCAGAGTAACCCTTGCGGGCCCTTTTGGGGACCTTTCCTTTTTCCATAAAAATTGTAAAAACAATGCTTAAAACCCCAACCAAATTTAATTTGAGAAATTGTAGAAAAATTGAGCACCGCCTTCTCACACCATTTGGGCAACATTTTGTTGTTTTTCGTCCCAGGGTTTGTGGAAAAGAACCCCGGAAAAAACCCCAATTCTTTTTGGGGGAAAATTTGTTAAAATTTTTGGAAGTCATTTTTTGGAAAGAAAACCGGGCCCCATAGTGCGCAAAAATAAAAAACCTTTTCTGTTTTGGCTTCTAATTTTGGTTTCTCTCGAAGAGCTTGAAGTTCCCAAAAACCCTTTTTTTGCTAAAGGTTTAAGGGCCACTAAGAAAAGTTTTTTTTAAGGAAAATATTTTTGAGACTAGATTTGAAAGCATGGGCCAAAGGGGCCCGGGTTTTAAAAAGGCCCCTTCAGAAAAAGTGAAAAAATTCCCAGGATGGTAGGGGATTAGGGCCCCCAAACCGGTTTTTAAAAAATTTTTTTGACTGTTTTGAAAAATCTTCTGCCCAAAAGGATTGTTTAAAACTTTGATTCCAGCTGGGGCCATTGTTTGGGCTGTGAAGTGGACCTTAAAATGAAATTGTTTTTTTAGGCCTTTATTAAAGCCTTCCTGAAGAAAACTGTAGTACAGAAAAAATAGCGAGTCAGCAAAAAACTTCTTTTTGGGAGGGAAAGCACCAGCCTTTGTAGATTCCCCCCAAAATCCTTTTAAAAAAACGGTTTATAGTTGGGGGGGGTCTTTCTAAGCAGCCAAAATTTTTTTAAAAAACAACCTCTCTGAGAGACCAACTTTTTTGTAATTTTTCCCCCCCCGGCCCCCCCCCAACCCGTGAGATGGATTTTTGTGCATTTAGGAAAAGAACATCCCGGGTTTCTGAAATGGGGAAAGGGCCCCCTCTGAGCTGGTGTTTTCCAGAATCTCCCTTGGATAGGGGGACCAAAGGGGAGAGAGAACCAAGGCCCCGGGGGCGGGGCCGGAAAGGGAATAATCCTAGGGCCCCGCTTTTTTCCCCCCAAATCTTCCGGGGGGAAACCCCTTGGGGATAAAGAGGAAGAGGAGGAAATACAAAAAATTTAAATTTGTTTTTTCCCCAACCCGATTGACAACCCCAACAATTGCTAAAAAGGGCCCCCTTTAGAAAAAATTTTGGTTTTTTTCTATTCCTGGCCCCATAAAAATTTAAAAAGCTAAATTTTTGGATTTGCTTTTTTCCCCCCCCCTTCCCCCCTGGGTAAAGGAACCCCCAACCCCTGTAAAGTTAAAATAAAATTCCCGGAATATTAGGGGGGTTTTTTTTTCCCCCAAATTCTCCCCCCGGGGGGCAGGAAAAAATTCGGCCCCCTTGGGGGTTTCCAATCCGCTTTTTCAACATTGGGAAAGGGGGGCCTAAAATTTGGCAACTGTTTTTTCCCGTTATTGGAGGAAGATGACCGTTTTCCTATAACCCCAAACTCCCGGTTTTCATTCCCCGGAAAGGGGAGAAGGGGGTTTCCTCGGGTTTTGGCCGGCCCCTTGTTATTTTTGGTTTATAAACCAACCCGATCCCCCAAAAAATTTTGGGTTCCGGGTTTTTGTACGAGGAAAAAATTTGGAAAAAGGGGAAGGAAAAAAATTGGGCCCAGGGAAACTAGAGGGGGTTTCAGTTCCAAAATTTTAAAGGTTGGGGAAGGGATAGGGTTTCTGTTCCCCTAAAAAAGCCCCCCCATTTGGGAAAAGGAACCCAATTGGCCTTTTTACAGGGGGGCAACCAGCCCCAAAGCCCAGGGAGGGAAGCATCCTGGGGGAGGCCCCTTTTTGCTTGGTGATGAAAAACCAAATTTCCTCCTTTTTCCCCCCTCCTTTTTCCCCCGTTCCGGCCCCCCCAACCAAAACCCAAATTTTTTAAAAGGGTTCCCAACCCTGGTTGTCTAACCCCGAAAAAACCCCCCCAAAAGCCCCAAGCCCCGGGTTGTTTTAGGGAAAAAAAGGCCTGTTTTTCCTTACCCAAAGGAAAAGGGAAAAAAAAAAATTTGTTTGCCGGAAGGGGAGGGAATATAGTTTTGGGCCCCCTAGGCCCATGATGGGGGGTTTTTGTTCCCAGGGGGGGAAAACCCAAACCCAGGCCACTTTCTTGCTGATCCCCGGAAAAAGGGTGTTTTTTTTGGGGAAAAAACCCCGAAAAATGGGGGTTAAATTGATGTGGGGGGGGGCCCCAGAAAAGGGGTTTCCCCCCCCTCCTTTCCCCTTTTTGGTGGGGCCCCGGGGGTTTTTTGAATCATATGACCGGGAACCCCTAAAAGAAAAACCAAAAAAGAAATTGTTTTTTCCTTTTTTTACTAAAAGTTGAAGATTTTTTTTTTTTCTGTTTTTTTCCCCAAGGCCAAAACCAAAATTTTTGAGAGTTTTGTAAAAAACCCCCCCAAAAGGCCTTGGAAAGGTTTGGGGGAAAAAGGGACCCCCCTTTTCCCAAAAAAATGGGAACCCTTTGGGCCGGAAAACCCCCCCCTTTCCGTCCGGGGGGGGGGTATGGGGAAAATTACTGTAACCCCCCTTTGAAGAGGAGGCGCGAGAGAACCCCCTTGAAAAATTTTTGTGAAACCCCCGGGGGGCTAAAGAGTTTTCCAAAAGGGAGCCCCATTTGAATTAAAAAATAAAAAGGGAAAACCTGACTTGGCCCAAGTAGGGGGCCTACTCTTAATTTATTTTTTTGGGTGCCCTTTCCAGGGTTTGGGAAAAAGGAATATGCACGGTAAATTTCTACTTATCCCATAAAACTCCCCGTTTTTTGCAGAATAGTTTGGGCCCGGGAAAAAATTTTTCCTTCCAAATCTTAAAACCCTTTTCATTTTTTAAAATTTGTTAAAAAAAGTTAGATCTTTACAAGAGAAAATTTTTCCCCAAATTTTGGCCCAGGGAAATACCCCCTGGAATATATTTCCCTAAAATTTCTGATGAAAAAGGAATTTCTCTAAAAGGGCCCCCTTTTTCAAAAGGGAATTTCCTTGGACGAGGGGGAAGGAGTAGGGGATTTGAAGGGTTTAATAAAAACCCCTTGTCGGGGGGAAGCTCCCCGGTTTTTTCTATAGAGGGGGCCCCCTTCAAAAAATTGGGGAAACCCAGGTGTCTGGGGAGAGCCTGAACCAATTGGAATAGAAAAGACTAAAGCCCCCTCCAACCTGGGGGCCTTGTGTTCTGGGCGTAAAAGGGGTCCCTTGATTTTCGGGTTTCCACCCACTTCTTCCTGTACGAGGAAAGCACCCTTTGGCGGGGCTTAAAAAACCTTCTTTTTTTTCGTGAAGCCTGGTATTTTTTTTTAAAAACCTTGGTAAACCCCCCTTGGTTTAAAAACCCGAAAGGCGGGGGTTGGGGTTTCCCCCTCTTTGCCCTGTGGAAAGACATCCCCTTTTTACCCCCTGGGGGATTCCATTTATTTTCGGGCAATTTGGGGCCCCAAACGGGGAATTTTGGGGGTGGAAAGGTAGATTGCAAAAATGGTTTTTTGGATGGGAATTTTTACCAGCCCCAATGTTTAATTCCATAAGGCTCTTTCCTTTGCCCCGGGTTGTTTTTGCAAAGACCTAAAAAGAAAATTTTTTAGGGACATCAAAGGGGGAGAACCCGCCAAAAAATTTCCCCCGCTCCCAAAAATTCCTTTTTATTAGGGGGGAAAATTTTTCCCCGGGACCCCTTTCCCTTTAAAAACCCCATTTTGGGCAGATCGGGGTTAAAACTGGCTGACCCCCAAAAAACTTAAGGGACCGGGCAAAGGAAAGGGAAATCCCCAAACCCTATTTTACATGTTTCTGCAGGGGAAAGGCCAAAAGGGACCTTTTAAAAAGTTTTCTCTGTTTTTCCCCCTTTTTTCCGGGGGGTTTAAACCCAAACATAGGGGAACCCCTTAGGGGAAAAAACTATTTTTTTTGGGAGAGTTTTTGCTACGAAAAAAATCCACTTTGGGTTTACTTTTTTTCCCTTCAGGAATAAAAACTGGGGGACCCCACATTGAAAGTGCTCTTGAACCCCCCTTTTTAAAACCTGGTTTGGGGCCCCACTATTGTTTGAACCCCAACCCTGATATAATGGGGATTTTTAAAAAACCCCCTTTTTACTTTAGAAATGGGAAAAAGAAAAGAGCCTCTGTTTTTTTGTTTTAAATCTACAGAATCTTTACCAAAATTCCATTTTTTTTTTTAAAAACCCCGGATCTTACAACCCGCTTAATTTGCCCCTCTTTTTAAAGGAAAGATAAAAATTTCTTTCCATTCCTCAGAATCATAATCTTTTCACCCATAACCCCCTAAAGGAATAAACCCGTTCAAAAAGGTACTTTTCCCAAAAAGGGGAATTGGGAGATGTGAGCTTAGCTCCCCAGCTTGTTTTGTTTTAAATTCCTGATTTGGGCTTTTAAACTCTTGAAAAGTTGAAATGGGGCCCCTTTCCCTTTAAAAACCAAAAGGGGAAAGGGTTTTCTACCCTCAGACTGAAAACCCTTTCCCCCCCTTCGGGAGAAAAAACATAAAAGTGCATATATTAAAAGCAATTAAACGGGGAGGGGCCGATTGCATCAACCCCAGCCTGGGGGCTTGGATTTTCCTTTTCCCTTTTTTTCCCACAACCCCCGCTCTGGAGGGGGGACATCTAATTTTTAAATTTGCAAAGAAAATAGTTTGGGAATTGAAATTCCCAGTAATGGGGCCCAAATTCTAAAGATCCCATAAAAACACCCCTCACTACACAAAAAAGGTTTATTTTTAAGAAACATAGAAAGGGAAATAAAGCACCCTTTTTTAAACCCTTTGCCAGAGCGCAGGTGAAAGAAATTGCGGGTCAGGCAGATTCATTGGAAAACAACTAAAAAAGCCCCCAAAACCCCCCACTAAAATTTTTTTTTTTTTTTGCAAAAAGGTTCTGTTTGGGGCACAGAAATGGTTACAAATCACAGATCACCTTTTCCTATTGCCAGGGCAGATGGCATTAGCGGGCCTCTTATAATACAGCCCCAAGATCCGCATGGGGGGCCATATAGCACCTTTTTAATATACAGAACACACACCCAGAGGGGCATAAAGCAGCCTCTTATTTTACGGGCACGGATCCGAAAGGGGGGCATATAAAAGCCTCTTAAATACAGCACAGATCCGCAGAGGGGCATATAGCACCTCTTTTTACAGCACACTCAGCAGAGGGCAAATGGGCAGCCCCCAAATTTTAAACAGCACGGGCCAGCAAAAGGGGCATATAGCCCCCTTTTAAAATACGGGGAAATCAAAAGGGGAATTCCTTTTTCCAGAAGGGGGGGGAAAGAAAACCTCTTATAAAAACAAAACCCAGCTAAGCAGGGGGGGAAATATAGCACCCTTAAAATACACAGCGATCCGAAAGGGGGGGAAATACACCCTTTCTTATAACAGCAACATCCCAGAGGGGCCAATTTAGAAACCCCTCTTAAATACAACCAGCTCACAAAAGGGAAAAAGGGCAACCCTATTTATAAACAAGCCACAACCCTCACCAGGGGGGCCCATATAGTTTTAAAAGCAGCTTCAAATAAAGTTTTAAACCGCGACACAGGGGGGCATATAGCGGGCCCCTTTAAATACAAAACACAATTTAAACCTTGGGGTTTTGGTGGGCTGTTTTTGGGAAAACACCTTAAAGTGCTCCCGTGCCAAATTTCAAAGCCCCGGGTGAAACCCCGGAGATCTTCCCAAATTCCAGCAGCTCGAAACAACAGGAAAGCTTCAGAAAAGGGGACCCGGGGCATGCTTGGGGGCGTCTTACCCAAAGGGGGAAAAGGTCGAAGGGCCCAGGCCCCCACGTAAAACGCTTGAGGGGGGGGGAAAGGGCCCGGGTTTTACAGGTCCACATCTAGCCAAGGAAACATCTGGAGCCACGCTCCCTTACAAGGGAAAGCAAAAAACACATTTTTTTTTTTCAGATAAAACAAGGGCCCAATTTATGTTTCCTACGGGACGGGGGCCCGGGAAACCCCGCTCTCAGTAAAACCCCCGGAATTAAAATTTTGGCCCCTTAAAGACAATGATCACAAAAAGGGGGAAAAAACGAAAGAGCACCTGCCCCTTCTTCCAAGCCCCTGAAAAAAAAAAAATACTGGGTGCGGTCCCTTCCCACCCCAGGCTTTAAATGGGGGAAACACCTAATTTGTTTAAAAATTAGTTAAAATTTACTGCTTTTTAAACCTGTCCTCCCAGTTCAACCTAGGGGGAAGAAAATCCCAAGGTGGGGCGGGGGGCCGTTAAAAAAAGGAAAATTAAAGGAAATAAAAAAATAAAATATAAAAAAAATTTAAAAAAAAAGGGAGTCAATGATTTAAAATCTGGAGTGACCTGCTAGTGACATTCAGATGTATCCACAGCCTGAAATAGGATACAAGTAGTCAACTTATGACTATATTTGCTCTGTTTTTGGACATTAATGTACACTACATTATTCTGTCACACAAACTAGAGCACGTACGGTCTAAAGCAGATAACAAATATAGTCAAAACTTGACTTAGTTTACAGTGTCTTAGGTGAGGGATAGGCAGAAGCTACACCATGGCTTTCGTTTCATCTCCTGTTAGCAGATATTCAGACATATCCAACCAATAGAGGATAGATTCATAGGGCGGCATGTAGAAATCCTGATGCTGACAGACCAGTTCTAAATAGCTTTAAGGTAGTATAGAATGCACCAGAATGTATGAAGCGGTTCTTCTGCAGGTCATACATACAGGCGCACAATGCAGTGCCAATATGACAAGTCTGGCTCAGGCACCACCTTAAACTGTTCTGTTATGCGCCTAGATTTGGCATCAGAGAATCATAAATGTTTCTACTTCTATGAATGTGGTGCGATACCCCCAGAACGCCCCAAATCTTTGGCGCACTAAAAAGTATATTTGGCCCATTACAAAGGCACTTATTGCATACAAAGTTTGGAGTGCACCTGTTCATACATTCTTTTTGGCTCAAAGTACACCAGAAAACTGGCGCAGCCCCATTCATACATGCCACCCATAGTGTCACACTTCCCTAACCCCTTAATGACAATGAATGTACTGGTACATCCTATTGTTGGTAAGCTCT
The DNA here is from genome assembly GCA_025379985.1 of Phyllomedusa bahiana. Classification (NCBI taxonomy): domain Eukaryota; kingdom Metazoa; phylum Chordata; class Amphibia; order Anura; family Hylidae; genus Phyllomedusa; species Phyllomedusa bahiana. Next base: position 9,122 of record JAODAL010043493.1, on the reverse strand, counting down.
TAGATCTCCTGCTTACTTAGTAAGTCTCCTACATAGGAGGTGGGTACCAGCTACTAATTGTAGCTGATAATAGCAGGAAATGGACCCAGACAGGAATTAATACAACCACCATCTTGGTACATCCTTCTGTTTTGTTTAAACTAAACAGAAGGGTGTTCAGGCAATTGAGCCCCCTAGAAGTCAAGTACCATAGAGGGACTAAATGTTAATGTGAACAATTAAAAAATAAAAATGTAACGTATAAAAACAAATAAAATAATGAAAAAGATTTAAAAAAAAAAGTTATACATAATTTGTATATACAATTACGTAAAAGTACAAAATATTAAAATATAAAATCATTTATACCGTACACCAAACACTGTGGAATAAAAAAACTTCCAAATGCCAAAATTTCGGGGTTTTGGGTGATTTCACTTACCTTTGCAAAAATTGCAATAAAGTGATCAGAAAAATTATATTTCTGCCCACAAAAAATCCACCATCAATTAGTTCCATAGGTGGAAAAACAGACATGTTATTGGTTGCAGAAAATGGTGTTGGAGCGCAAATATAAGTAGAGAGTATGTCTGGATTTTTTCAGAATTACTAAAACATAACAAAAAACTTACATATTTGGTATTGGAATTGCATTGATTTGCAGAATACAGATAACACTTCATTTATACCAAAGAGTAAACGCCATAAAAATAAAATCCCCGCAAAGTATGTTTTTTTTCCACATTTTACCTCACTTAGAATGTTTTTATTTAGTTTAGTACATTCTATGGTACAGTCAAAGGCACCATTAAAAGGCATCTTGTTCCACAAAAAAAAAAAAAACACTTGTCTATGTAGATACAAAAATAAAAACTGTTGTGACTGTCTGTCAGGAGGAGGTTAATATACAAGAAGCCCTTCTCATTAAGTCAGCTGTGGGATAACTCCTATTTTTTAGTTGAATTTACTAGATTATTACAAATGTACTAACATGTTAACTGATTTTAGTAGTACATTTTGTAAAAACATCTGTAACAAAACTCTTATTTTTATGTAGACTTGAGGTCTAAAAACCAGATAGACTCATCTTATCAGTGTAGCATTAAAAAGAAGCATAGAAATCTAATAGTGATAGCAAAAAAAGTTGATGTAGCAGCAACAAGCATTACAATGTGTGGTGAATACTATGTGTGAAGGTATTCAGAATGATAGATGGCAGACAGGTTTTCAATAATCGCAGAATAAAATTTGATCATAAAATAACAGCTCAGTTTGTCCATATGAGTGATTCTACTATCTGCTGATAAGAGCAGCTTTTGACAGTGTCAAACCATCATATCACAGAGCTCCTAGAGATGAAAGTTAAAGGGGTTGTCCAATTCCTAATAAAATAATACACTGCTCCAGGAGAAGCATTAAAGAAAAAAAATTACTATATCCAGCTTCCTCCGATCCCCAGTTCCAGTGCCGCGTTTCTCCGATCTTCTGTTGTCATTCTTGTACTTCTGAACGGGCATGTCATCAAAGCAGCTGCTGATTGACTGCAGCGGTCACATGTCTCTGATTCATCTCACTGTTCGGTAGTGAACAGCTCCAAACGGTGATGTAAGTAGAGGCATGTGACCACCGCAACCAATCAGCTGCTGCTTCAATGATATGCCTGTTCAGAAATACAAGAATGACAACAGAGGATCTGACAGACACGGCGCTGGAACTAAGGACCAGGGGATGTGGACAACCCCTTTCATTGTACTTACAAAATTATACAAAAGTAATTAATGCCTGTGGATCAAATCTGGCTCTTGGTGTATTTATATTTGGCCCACTAATAACAGCCAGGCAGTGTACAGAGGAAAAGAAGAAGAAGCAGCAATGAGCTGTCACTGCACTGCTCTCACTCATCCCCTCCCTCCTGCATAGAGCAGATAAGAAATCACATGGTAGGAAAAACTCAACTCAGACAGTGTGACTACAGATAATATAAAAGCAGCTCACAGGGACAAACAAGGATCTGGAGCCTCAACACTTAACCCTTCCAGCGTCATCATCTCAACAGAGGCACCACAGCGTGCAGCAGATAAAAAGCACTGTGAAGACCACAGGACACAGGGAGTTAACTCACCTCCCAACTGTCCCGATTTGGGCAGGACATTCCCAATTTAAAAGGGATGTCCAGCCATCCCGGGACACATAGGAGAAGTCCCGAGTTTCAGATACTCACTGGCTCTTTCGAGCTGGCCATGTCCCCCGCCTCTCTGCAGTGCCTCGATACACACTATTTTAAAAACCGGATTCCTAACCTCTCAATTTGTCCCTTTCTAATTATGAAGGAATATCTCCTTTTCTATTATCAAGTCTGGTGGAACACCACCTTTTAGCAGGGAAACCCTATATATAGTGATTTGCTAACTCCAAAAAGGAATCCAAAACATCTTACTTGGGCAGTCCTCCCTAATCTGATGGGCCTTGAAGCGGGCCTTGTGAGACCCTGTGCAGCGGGTAACACAGTAGAAAGAGGTAGGAAATCACAAATTAAAATGTCATGTCTGACCTCCCCAACATGTTTCACCAGCTATATATATATATATAAGTTAAGTTTTAGTGCTTTATAGATTGAGAACTGATAGAGTTTAAGTTTGCCTATGGCAAAATAGTAAATATAGACACAGTCTATATTTACTATTACTATATTTTATCACAGTCTGGAGAGTGCTGCTGCTGTGGTTTGTGTTGTTCCCCTCTTGCTGACTGCACCAATCGTGTTTCACTCCTGCTAGCTCTTCATTCCAGTGCTGCCTCGTAAATGTAAGTGCACTGACTAGTAGTACAGATCAGAAGTTCATGTGTCTGCAGCAGCAGACTGTCAGTCTGTCTATTCACTCCTGGCTCTCTCTCTCTATATCACACTGTTTCTGCAGAAAAGTGCTCCCATGATTTCTTGGCTTCCTGGTGCTGCTGTAATAGTTGTGCCCAGTACAGTATAGTTCCTATACTTTATATATTCTGTGCTGCACTAAATGTCCCCCATCAGCAGCACAGTATATTAGCTGGTGTAGTAGCAGTCAGATGATAAGGAGGGATTAGTGCAGCACAGAGTATATAAAGTATAGTAGCAAGTAGAGGATGAGGTGCTGCACTAAAATCCCCCTCATCATCTGCCTATTACTATACTAGCTAATATACTGTGTTTCTGATGAGGGGAATTTAGTGCAGCACCGAATATATAAAGTATAGTAACTGGCAGATATCTAATTAGGGGGATTTAGTGCAACACCTCATCATCTGCATGTTAGTATACTTTATATACTCTGTGCTGTACTAAATTCCCCTCATCAGATATCTGCCTGTTACTGTACTAGCTGGTATACTGTGCTGCTGATGAGGGGAATTTAGTACAGCACAAAGTATAATAAAGTATAGTAACAGCACAGAGTATATAAGGTATCCTGCTACTTAACATAGTAATTAAGCTATTCTTATTACTCATGTACAGAGAATATGTTGTTCTCTTCTATCTTGCAAACCTATGTTATATGAACATCCCCGTCAATTGATTGTGATAATCCTATGTGCGTTCATCCTATTGTCTTTGCACAATAAAGTTTGTTCCATTCCTTTTATGCACTAAAATCTTAGGGCCACATGTATGAAAACTGTATAGGTCTAAAATTCACTTTGTTGCCCATAGAAACCAATCAGAGCACATCTCATTCCAAATCATGTTCAGGAAAAATGAGAGGGACACTCTGATTGGTCACTAGGGGTAAAAAAAAAGTGAGTTTTAGACTTAGACATTTTTCATACATGTGGCACTTAGACAAAAATTGATCTTATTTATCATAGAAGGATTTTAATGTTTTTAACCCCTTAAGGACCCAGCCAGTTTTGGCCTTCCTGACACAGTCCTATTTTTGAAATCTGACATCTGTCACTTTATGTGAGAATAACTTTTTTCATACTTTTACCTATCCGTGTGATTCAGTGTCTGTTTTCTTGTGATACATTGTGCTTTAAGTTAGTAAGAAATTTTGGTCCATACAGTTCACATTTGTTTGTGAAAAATATAAACATTTTGTGAAAATTTGGAAAAAATTGTCATTTTGAAAGTTCTAAAATTTCTGTGTGCAAGACAGATAATTATTCACCACAAAATAGTATATAACTAGCATCTACTGTATGTGCACAAAAATGTTTTTATTTTTTTACGACATTAGAGGGCTTAGAAATTTAGTAGTCATTTCTCACATTTTCAAGAAAATTTGCAATACACATTTTTTAGGGACCAGTCCAGTTCTGATGGGGGCCTGCATGTTAAATACCCCCATAAATGACTTCATCTAAGAAATTAGACCTTTTAAAATATTTACAACAGTGTTTGTTAACCCTTCAAGTATTTCACAGAATTAAAACAGTGGAGGTGAAATTTCATAATTTCACTTTTTTTTGCAGATTTTCAATATTTATCCATTATTCATTGGAACACGGTAGATGTGATCAGGTAAATGCAAATTACTATCAATTCCCCTAGAGATATTCCATATGTGGGCTTAGTGCATTATTTGGCTCAACCACAAGCCTCAGAATAGGAGGAGCACCTACCGGACTCAGGGGTCTCATTTTCAATACAAGGTGCTAAATCTTAATAAAAACCCCTGAAAAGACCCCACATTGGAAACTAAACTCCTTAAGAAATATATCCAGGGGTGTAGTGATTATATTGACCCCACAGGTGTTTCACAGGTTTTTTTTTTTAGCATTAGGCTGTGAAAATGAAAAAAAATATTTTTTCCAATAATCTGCAATTTTTGCTTAAAATGTTTCATATTTACAAGGAATCCTGGAAAAAAGCACTCCACAATTTGTTACACAATTTCTTCCAAGTCCTGCAATACCCTACATGCAGGTGTAAACTGCTGTTTGGGCGCATGGCAGGGAGCGCTATTTGGCTTTTGGAACACAGATTTTAATGGGTGCCCTGTCACATTTGCAAAGCCCCCAAAGTACCAAAACAGACGAGACCTTCCAGAAGTCACCCCAATTTGGATTCAACACTCCTCGTGGATCTTATCTAGGGTTGTATTGTGCATTTTGGGTGAACAGGTGTTCTAGTTCTTTTTTAGCATTGGGCCATGAAAATGGGAAGAAAAAACGTAGTTCCGTCATTGTTTTTTGGGTTTCAATTTTACAGCTTTCGCCGTGCAGTGTAAATGACAGGAGGTACAATTACAATGATATAAACTTTATATAGTTTTTTATGTTTTATTACTTTTACATAATTATTTACACAACATAATTATTTACACATTTATGTTGTGCTATTCTGACAGCCATAACTTTTTTATTTTGCTGAGTAGGGGCTTGTTTTTTGCGGGATGAGTTGATGCTTTTATTGGTACCATTATGTGGTTCATATGACACTTGTTTTTGTAAGGCGTTTTGAACAAAATACAGCAATCCTGGTAGCTTTTTTATTTTTACAGCGCTCACTGTGCAGTATACATGACAAGATAGTTTGATGGGTCGATACGATTACTATAATACCCAATTTATATAGTTTTTGTATGCTTTAAAATAAAAAGTTTTTATTGTGTAAAACAATATTTGTGCATCGCTATCTTCTCAGAGCCATAACTTTTTTATTTTTCCGTATACTTTTTAATTGGTACCACTTCGGTGTTTCTATGAGTTTTTGATCGCTCTTTATTTCATTTTGTGTGCTGTGGAATGAACAAAAAAAATCGCAATTCTATGATTGTTTTTTTTTTTTTTTTTTACGTCGTTCACCTTGCAGGTTAATTTACGTGACATATTTATAAGGCAGGTCGTTACGTATGCGGCAATACCAAATATGGGTACTTTATTTTTTATCTTTTTTGGGGCGATTGGCGTTTGTAAAGGGGAAAAGGGCGGTGTACATGTTTTTATTTTATTTTTCGGGTATGTGTTTTGCTTTCACTTTTTTTTTACTTTTTCACATTCATTTTTTACTTTTCCCTATAGGGGATTTGAATGAGTGATCTTCAGATGTGTACTGGTCTTTATAGCAACTGCCCGGAAATCATGAAGAGGTGTTTTGTTTGCATTTTGTGAACATTGTACAGTTGACATTTCTGTTAGCCATGGTGTCTAAAATGATAAAACCAAGCATATTGGTACAGAAAAACACATAGGATCAGCCAAAGCTGTGGCATAGTCAAAAGCAGTATCTAACTTCTTCCCTGCTTGTGATTCGGTTTTAGCAGAAAGTACTGCTAGTTTCTGGAGCATAACATCTCTGAAGCCACAAGTGACCAGGTATGGCCTTTGGTCAAAAGGATGTTCTCTGACTCCAAGATTGCTGACAGATATGTGTTTGAAGCTACTTAGACAACACATATTATTTAGGGTGCTATAACTCCAGCAGCACTCTGTAATGTTAGAGATGTCATTCAAGGCCGGTGAAAATATTTTTGGCATCTCCCTGGATGCTAGTTCAGGCGAATGTGAAAAATACTTCCCTGATCACATATGAACATCCAGAAACAGGGCCAATTGTCGCTGAATTTTTAAATGTGGCTTCATGTCCATCTGGTAAAGCCCAAGACCTTTTGATGCCGTTGACACCATATTAAAAAAACATAATGTAGACTGGAATATATGTGCTACATATTCCACTGACAATGCAGCTAATATGTGGGGAAAACATAATACTGTAATGTCAAGAATCAGGAACTCACAGAGCTCTGAACAAAAAAAATTATGCTGTGGGATGTCCCTGCCACTTAGCTCATCTGATGGCTGAACATGCAGCATATACTTTGTCTAGAAGTGTGGAAGACCTTATAATTGATATTTACTTCTACTTCCAAAGAAGTGCTAAAGGTTGGATACTAGTGATGAGCGATAACGTTGACTATCGTCAACGGGTCGATAGTCATAATCGGAAATTATCAAGACGATTTCCGATAGTCCATAATAGATTATCGCCGATGACCATTAAAGTCTATGGGAGAGGAACAACACCTTGATTCTTACACCCAAACAGGGCTGGAGAAGCTGGAATTAACATCCACAACAGTCAAATGGACACGTGCTACATCTTAGGTAACACGCTTAGGTTATAAAAGCCACAGGAAAAAAATCACAGACCATTCACAATCCCTATCTTGCACTACAGCATGTCCCTCAAACCTGCATGACCCAAAAATTAAAAAGTGCCAGAAGACAGTATGATTTGAACCATCATTTTAATTGAACTGGACACTGAATATCCCTGTCCTGGAACGCAGCATGAGCCCCAAACCTGCATGACCCCAGATTAAAAAGTGCCGGAAAAAGGAGTCTTTCAACCACCATTTTAGTATGACCATTAAATCTGTCTGACCCCCAGATTAAAAAGTGCCGGAAAAAGGAGTCTTTGAACCACCATTTTAGTTGAACTGGACATTGACTATACCTGTCCTGGGCCACAGCATGAGCCCCAAACCTGCATGACCCACAGATTTTAAAAGGGCCGGAAAAAGGAGTCTTTGAACCACCATTTTAGTTGAACTGGACATTGACAATAATTGTCCAGGGCCACAGCAAGAGCCCCAAACCTGCATGACCCCACATTTAAAAAGTGCCGCAAAAAGGAGTCTTTTAACCACCATTTTAGTTGAACTGGACATTAACTGTATCGCAGTATGACCATTAAACCTGTCTGACCCACAGATTAAAAAGTGCTGGGAAAAGAAGTCTTTCAACCACCATTTTAGTTGAACTGGACATTGACTATACCTGTTCTGTACTGCAGTATGACCATTAAACCTGTCTGACCCACAGATTAAAAAGTGCCAGAAAAAGAAGTCTTTTAACCACCATTTTAGTTGAACTGGACATTGACTAGACCTGTCCTGGGTAACCTACATCTGTTCAAGTCTTCCTGTACCTCTCTTGTACAATTCAGAGGAATATTTGTATCAGCTATTTTGTACATGCCAGTTTTTTAGTAGTTTAATTCTAGAAAATACATTTTTAAAATAGGATGGAATCCCACCACATCTTTGTTTCTCTTTTTTTTAATTGTATTAAATGGGTTGTCTCACTACAGGGATTGCTAGCTATTTTAAAGATCTTGCAAAAACAATATGCAATATGTGTCCATATTGTTTTTGACAGCACCATCACCCTTGAGCCACTTTCACAATTGTGAAGAACAAATGTCTGTTAAAAACCAAATTTTTTAGAATAGGACCTGTAGTATAGCTGCATGTCACAGCAAAATGCCCCCAAAAATTTAAAACATGACCCTTGAGCCACTTTTGACAATTGTGAAGAACAAATGTCTGTTAAAAACAAAATTGTTTAGAATAGGAACTGTATTATTGCTGCATTTCAAAGCAGCATGACCCAAAAAATTATAAAAATGACTTCTCAGCCACTGTTATAATTTGTGAGGGAGAATTGCCACTTAGAAGCCACATTTCTGTTCCAAAGGACCATAATTATAGCTGTATCTCACAGCAACATGACCTCAAAACCATTGACAATGCGAAAACTTCTAAAGATAAAGTGAGTAAATGGAATACGGTTTTGTCATGAAACCTTTGTGTCTTTTACAGTCTCCACACCACAAAACGAGCAAAATGATCTTTTTGGATCTGAGAATAAAAATTGCAGAGAGAAATGATCATTTTAAAAAACATTTTTCAAGAGGACCATTTATGTTTGAAGAGGAATGAGAAGTAGACCGGCAACTAATCGGTGACCTCGGCAATTGGGGCCACAACATCATCAGAGATCCATGCCTGATTCATCTTGATGAATGTCCAAACGATCAACAATATCTGTTTGAAAGCCGGATGCGTTTGTCTGTAATGACTCCTCCACTGTGCTGAAGGTCCGCTCATATATGACGCTGGCTGCTGGGCAGTACAACACCTCTATGGCGTGGCGAGCGAGCTCGGCCATTCGTCCATTTTGGATACCCAGAAGTCGATTGGTCCGGAACACATCCAAAAACATCGGTGTTGAGACGCAGATAGTCGTGCACCATGATCTTAAACTGGTCTCTGTGTGTTGAATGTGTGCCCTGCATTACATGCGTTGGTGAGGTGGTAAATAAAGATTGCCAGAGGTCACCCATTAGCTTCTGCCACATTGCCTGCCGCTCGCCGCTACGG
>JAODAL010043492.1:0-33782 GCA_025379985.1 Phyllomedusa bahiana | reverse complement strand
AATTCTTTTTAATCTGTTTTTTGACCCCCAAATAATTATTCCCTTTTCAAACCCTTTATGATTTTTTATTTTAAATTTTGGTAGGCACTCATTTTAAAACTTTGGTTCCCCCCTTGAGATGAATTCCTTTTTAAAAAACAAATTTTTGGTGTTTTTATATTCTTAAACCCCGGTACGATATTTTTTTCCCAGGTAGGTACTAAAAAATTTATGACCCCACCAAAAATTTTTTTTCATTAATTAGCACTTTTTCCAATTTTTTTTATCTTCTTTTAAATTTTTTACTTCTATCGTGTTTATATTGTTCCAAAACCTTGTGCCAAATTTTTGTCTCTCTTCCATATTAAATAGACATCAACTATAACGGGGTTTTTTTGTTATTTCTTTGTTTGGCATATGTTTTTAGCGCAAATCGGGGAAAACAGGAAAACCAAAATATTTTTTAAAATACCTATGTTTTAAAGGGATTAAATAAGAAAGGGATGTGATGTCATATTGACGAAACGGGAACCTCCGAATTTAAGTAACATAGGAACATTTTTTTTTACCCGGAACAAGGGGAAATTTCTTTGTACCCAAACGCTCAGTTATTCCCGTATTTTTATCTTTGGGCCATTGTGAAGTTTTTTAATAAATTCAATTTCTAGACGCTGGACCACTCGCTGCATTATTGCATGTATTCCATAATTGCCAAGCCCGGGGCCCGGGGCTAGACCCGGCTGCTGTATAGGAAACTAAAGGGGGGCGGATCCCAAAAGGTGAGCCTTTTTTCCCTGATTTGCACAAAAAACATATGAAAAGAAAAGGGGCACATAAAAAAGAACCCGATTATATTTATGTCTCTTTTGAATATTGTTAAGAGAAAAATTGGGGCACAAGGTTTTGAACAACTATAAACACAATAGAAGATAAAACTAATTTAAAAGAATGTATAAAAAATTGGAAAAAGTCTAAAAAAAACAAAAATTAGGGGGACGTAACTCTTAGTACCTTCCGGGAAAAAAAATTATCGTACCACGGGTCTAAAGAATATAAAAACACCAACTTTCTTTATACACGGGGAATTCATCATCAAGGGAAACCCAAGTTCTAACTGAGGCCTACAATTTAAAAAAAAATTAATCATAATTTGAAAGTAAAAAATATAGGGAACAAGAAAATTTAAGAATTTTGAATGTGAGGTGGCTGAATAAAAGGGAAGATTTCCGGATTATGAGAACTTCAGAATAACATCAAAATTAATATAAAAAAAATAGAAGGATTGATTATGGACACAAAAAAACAAAAATACCAAAGAGAACAAAAACGATTATGAAAGTAATAAAATATACACATGGAAAAAAGCCATCAATACAGGGGTAAAGATCAAGGAAAATTTTATAGCATAAAAGGGGCAAAAAAGAAGTCAGTTTCTCGACATTGATCACACGAACCGGGAATTTCAGACAGAGCAACTTTTTTAAAGAAACGCAGTAAAGGAAAAAAAAAAATCAAAAAGGAAATAACATGCAAATAACTGAAAAAAACACTACCTCTAAGCAAGCAAAAAAGGGGGGAGCAAAAAGCACAAAAAGAAAAACACGAGAATTTGACAGAAAACAAAAAACAAAGGAAGAAAAAGTACTGTAGTATGCCTCACCCATATATTCTACGAGGCCCCAAAAGAAGGTTTACAAAAAGGCTTAATTTGCCCCAACCCGGGAAATTTTCCCGTTTATTGATGTTATGTTGGACATAAAAAATTTGAAGATCATTAACTGTAAAAAAAAATTTTGAGGGAAAAAAAAATATACAGGGGGGTAACAAATCAACGGGTTTTAAAAAAATGAAGACAGAATCAATAATGAGTATGATTGTTATCATTTTTGAGAACAGCTCTTTTTCTCTTAAAAAAATTACAAAAGGAAAAGAAGACAGGAAAATTTAATAGTAACATCCCCTAATTTAGTAACCCCAAATTTTTTTCCCCCCAAAAATCGGAGTTAAAACCAGGACGCCTTTCCCAAAAAATGGAAAGGGCTTTGCAAAAATTATTAAGAAAAATAATAAAAAAATCAAAAAAAAAAATTAGTAAAAAGGAGCGGGAAGCTATACAAGAACTAAAAAAAAATAAAAACCTTGTCTCAGAAAGGGGACAAGGGGGGGTTTTAAAGTGGTAAAGGTGATAAAAATAAAAAAAAGCAATTTTGGAAATTTTGGAAGATACAACACATTAGAAAACTAAACAGAATCCAGGATTACAAAACAAAAAATTTTTAGAAAATTATTTTGGGCGGGGAGTGAAAAGGTTTGGGGGCCCTAAATTAAACAGAAAAAAATTAGATATAGATAATGCCAAATCCTTTAACTCTTGGAGTCCCAAACTTTACAAAGACAATTTTCCCCCAAAATGCTCCAATTTTTATAATAACACTTTTGGAAAGATTGAGCATTTTGTTTAACAAATATTTTCCCAGCCACTAGTATGTATGTCCCGGGGTATCTAAAAAGACTTCAACTGGCAAGCACCCCGACACCTGGTCAAAAATTATAACCCGGGTTGGGGTTGGTTAAAGTTTTAAATTAAAATTTTCTAAATTTTTTTTGGGGTTGGTTATCTGAAAAATTTAGGGGAATGGGGGAGTTTAAATTTATTTTTTGGAAAACATAGGGAATTTAGTAAAAAATTTTTTTGTTTTGGGTTGGGGTTTTTTAATAATTGTTGGGGGGTTTATGGGGGGATAAGAAAAATGAAATTGTTATGGGGGTGGGGGGGACCAATTATGGAGTTGGGTTTTTAAAAAAGGGGGTGTTGGGGGGGTAAAAGTGATTTTTTGTTTTGGGGTAAATTTGGGTTAAGGGGTTATAAGTATATAAAATTTTTTATGTATTTAGGGTTTTTTTTTACAAAAAATAAAATCCCCTTTTCGCTTCTGCTGGGGTTTGGTAAATTAAGGTAAAAAAATTTTTTAGAAAAATAAGTTTAATAAAATTTTTTGGGGATGTGATTAAATTTTTTGAATTTTTATTGGGGGTTTTTGAGGAAAAAGAATGACAAGCACTGGGGGTTTTCGAAAAAAATTTTGGAAAAAATTGCTGAAAGAGGTTGATCCAAAAAAGCTTAAAAAAAAGGAAAAAAAAAACAAAAGCAATTTTTTTATTTTTTTTCCAAATTAAAAAGGGGGATTTTTTGTGGTTTTTTTTTTTTTATTAAAAAATTTTTGGAAAAGGTATTTTTTTTTTTAAAAATTTTAGGGGGATGAAAAAAGAAGTTTTGAAAAGGGGTAGTGATGAAAAAAATTTTTTTGGTAATGGTTTTAAAAGATTTTGAGAAAAAACAAAACAAAAAAGTGGGGTTTTCCCAGAAGGGTTTTTCCCCTGCGGGGGTAGGAAGCAAAGTATGCCCAGTTAAAACCCCAAAAAAGTAAAGAAAAAAGAAATTATTTGATCAAAAAGAAAATCAAATAAAGGGATTTTATCAAATTTTGACAAGACATTGGTATGGGTACATTGCAAATCCTGTGTCTTTTGTATGTGGGGAGCAGCATAAGAAAGCTAAAACATATAGGGAACATGTCATGATATTTAAAAAAAAGGAAAAATAACTTTTGGGTCGGTCAAAAACTTTTTTGAAAAAACAGAAGGGAAATGCAGAGTTTTGCATTTGTAGGTATAGAAAAAGTGGAGCAATCAAGAGGAGGTGATTGGACAAAAAAGGTGCGTCTAAAGGGAGGCATTTTGGATCCCTGGAATTACAGACAAGAGCACCAGCAGGAATGAACCTCCGCAACGATTTAGCATATATATACCAATAAGTTAGTGCAGAAGGGTTATTATTGAAAATTGTACATTTACATATAGAGGTTAGATATAGAGATTAAATATATGTGATTTTCAATAGGCAATATATGTTTTTAAATACTTTATGTTTTTAAAGGGTTAAAAAGAAAGGGATGTGATGTCATATTGACGAAACGGGAACCTCCCTATTTAAGTAAATAGGAACTTTGTATTTTAGCCGGTGAACAAGGGTGAATCTTTGTACCCGAAACGCGTCGGTTATTGCCGTATTTTTATCTTGCATTGTGAGTATTTAATAAATTCAAGTTTCTACGTACGCTGGATCCACTCGCTGCATTCATTTGCATGTATTCCATGAATTGCCAAGCCCAGGGACTGAGGGGCTTTGGATCCGTGCTGCATCGTATGGAAACTAAGCGGAGGGCTGCCAGGTGACAAGATCTGCAATCAAGGTGAGCCGGTAACCTGTGCTTCTGTTTGTAGTTTCTATACATGTCATTGAATAGTGGTAATATTGGTGTTATTGTAATGAATGATATTCAGTAACAGTAGTGTGGCATTCTTCTGCATCTTTGGAGTTATGTGGTGATGATGTGGCGGTATTATTTGGTCTTTGTATGTTGTTTGGTTATATTGGTCTGGCTATACTGGTTTGGTCTACAACATTGTAGTGGTATTAGTCACAATATGTAGTGACATGTGGCGGTACTATTCGGTCTGTGTATATTGTTGGATCATATTGGACTGGGTATACTGGTTTGGTCAGTAACAGTGGTGACACACGATCATGTTATTTGCTGGCCCTTGTATACATACTTATTACTGCAATATACTGTAGATAAACTATATGTTGTAGAATTCAACAAGAACTAAATCCAAAGACAATGGCCCAATTCCATTTTTTTTTTCTGGGGTTGGTTGGCAGTGGTTGCTGGGTGTGGTTGTTAGGGGCGGAGCGATGGGGTTGACAGGGGGCCCAGGTGCTTTAGCTGTAGAGGGCCCCCAAATTTCTGATGGCAGCCCTGCCTGTGTGACTGTACATTCCTGGGGCCCCTGGACTGATAGAGAAATGGAAACTCTCACCTTCACTGACAGAATAACCAACATAACGATCCCAACAGCAGCAAATGCACCAAGAAAAAATGGAAGCCGAGAGGATCCGCGACCTGAGGAGATAAATACCCAGGAGATCAGATACAATCACTGGCTGTTTCCTGCCTCCATACTTGCAACGTGAGGACGTAGGTTTAGGAGATGTTTTTATTGTCTGATTCTTGGTGGGGGAGCAGCCCTCATGTTCTCTCTTTGTGCCTCATGTCAGAAGAGTCTAATCTTTTATACATGAGTTGGTGCAGAAGGTGGGACTGCATGGACCCACCGTACAGGACCGGATTACAGAGAAGACTCGCCTGATGGCTTAATCTCGATTAATTACCGATATATACACTCACCGGACACTGTATTAGGTACACCTGTCCAACTGCTCGTTAACACTTAATTTCTAATCAGCCAATCACATGGCGGCAACTCAGTGCATTTAGGCATGTAGACATGGTCAAGACAATCTCCTGCAGTTCAAACCGAGCATCAGTATGGGGAAGAAAGGTGATTTGAGTGCCTTTGAACGTGGCATGGTTGTTGGTGCCAGAAGGGCTGGTCTGAGTATTTCAGAAACTGCTGATCTCCTGTGATTTTCAAGCACAACCATCTCTAGGGTTTACAGAGAATGGTCCGAAAAAGAAAAAACATCCAGTGAGCGGCAGTCCTGTGGGCGGAAATGCCTTGTTGATGCCAGAGGTCAAAGGAGAATGGGCAGACTGGTTCGAGCTGATAGAAAGGCAACAGTGACTCAAATAGCCACCCGTTACAACCAAGGTTGGCAGAAGAGCATCTCTGAACGCACAGTACGGTGAACTTTGCGGCAGATGGGCTACAGCAGCAGAAGACCACACGGGGTGCCACTCCTTTCAGCTAAGAACAGGAAACTGAGGCTCCAATTTGCCAAGCTCATCGAAATTGGACAGTAAGATTGGAAAAACGTTGCCTGGTCTGATGAGTCTCGATTTCTGCTGCGACATTCGGATGGTAGGGTCAGAATTTGGCATCAACAACATGAAAGCATGGATCCATCCTGCCTTGTATCAACGGTTCAGGCTGGTGGTGGTGGTGTCATGGTGTGGGGAATATTTTCTTGGCACTCTTTGGGCCCCTTGGTACCAATTGAGCATCGTTGCAACACCTTGTGGAATCTATGCCACGAAGAACTGAGGCAGTTCTGAAGGCAAAAGGGGGTCCAACCCGTTACTAGCATGGTGTACCTAATAAAGTGGCCGGTGAGTGTATTCAACACTAATAAACTATGAGGAGCAACCCCCGGTCACAGCAGTTATAGATTATACAGGAGATGGCTTATTTTCTAACAACATTATGATTTGATAAAATATATCGAAGCTGCACCGAATTCTCAAATATTCTTGCACCAACCTCTGTGATGATAAAAAACTGTTGGGAAAGTTACACTTTATAGATGAGCCTCATTGCATAGCAGGAGTGTGTGCAACATATTATCCATGGGCTAATATACAATGTATCAGCGCAATAGTCAAATGTGATAAAGTAAAGAATATAACAGGTCTGTGTGTGATATGTAAGGTCTGTACAATACCCCAGTAATACCCCTCTTACCTGTAATCTCCAGCACATGGGGTATAGAAGGTGTGAGGTGTATAATACCCCAGTAATACCCCTCTTACCTGTAATCTACAGCACATGGAGTATAGAAGCTGTGAGGTGTGTATAATACCCCAGTAATACCCCTCTTACCTGTAATCTCCAGCACATGGGGTATAGAAGCTGTGAGGAGTATAATACCCAGTAATACCCTCTTACCTGTAAATCTCCAGCACATGGGGTTATAGAAGGTGTGAGGTGTGTGTAATACCCCAGTAATACCCCTCTTACCTGTAATCTCCAGCACATGGGGTATAGAAGGTGTGAGGTGTATAATACCCCAGTAATACCCCTCTTACCTGTAATCTCCAGTACATGGAGTATAAAAGGTGTGAGGTGTATATAATACCCCAGTAATACCCCTCTTACCTGTAATCTCCAGTACATGGGGTATAAAAGGTGTGAAGTGTATAT
This sequence comes from Phyllomedusa bahiana, assembly GCA_025379985.1. NCBI lineage: Eukaryota > Metazoa > Chordata > Amphibia > Anura > Hylidae > Phyllomedusa > Phyllomedusa bahiana. The sequence continues at coordinate 26,858 of JAODAL010043492.1, read as the reverse complement.
AATACCCCAGTAATACCCCTCTTACCTGTAATCTCCAGCACATGGGGTATAGAAGGTGTGAGGTCTGTATAATACCCCAGTAATACCCCTCTTACCTGTAATCTCCAGCACATGGGGTATAGAAGGTGTGAGGTGTGTATAATACCCCAGTAATACCCCTCTTACCTGTAATCTCCAGCACATGGGGTATAGAAGGTGTGTATAATACCCCAGTAATACCCCTCTTACCTGTAATCTCCAGCTGGTATTCCCGGGTCTCCTCACTGACTGGGTTTGTGATCCGGACACGGAGTCTCCTCCCGGCATCGTCTCTCTGGGCACTCGGGATAATCAGCGTCCTATTGTCATCTATCAGCCGGTATCTGTCAGGGAGAGGTCGCCCGTCCACCTCCCAGGTCACAGCCGCCTCCTCTCCAGAGAACTGGACGCTCACAGCAATGTCCTGACCCAGCCGGCTGCTGTTACTGGTGATGCTGGAGATGAGAACTGGATCTGGAAGTATCAGGAGAAGGTCGGTGACCATCAGTCATGTGACATCAGCATGGACATGGATCTAGGTGCTGGGGATAGAGTGCTAGCTCTGCTGTCACACCCCAGTACCTGCCCCTATACTGACCATCAGTCATGTGACATCAGCATGGACATGGATCTAGGTGCTGGGTATAGAGTGCTAGCTCTGCTGTCACACCCCAGTACCTGCCCCTATACTGACCATCAGTCATGTGACATCAGCATGGACATGGATGTAGGTGCTGGGGATAGAGTGCTAGCTCTGCTGTCACACCCCAGTACCCCACCCCTATACTGACCATCAGTCATGTGACATCAGCATGGACATGGATCTAAGTGCTGGGGATAGAGTGCTAGCTCTGCTGTCACACCCCAGTATCTGCCCCTATACTGACCATCAGTCATGTGACATCAGCATGGACATGGATCTAGGTTCTGGGTATAGAGTGCTAGCTCTGCTGTCACACCCCAGTACGTTTCCCTATACTGACCATCAGTCATGTTACATCAATATGGACATGAATCTAGGTGCTGGGTATATATAACGGCAGGTCTGAGGTGTGGATTCACTGGACCACTGCAAGCGGTGATATAAGCCATGCCAGAAAGCGGAGTGTAAGTAGGTCCTGTATTCATCAGAGCCCACTGCAAGGCAGGTTGGGCTTGCTGTGGCAGAACATGACCAGGTCACCACCCCTTACGTGAATTGCTTGTGGTGGCAGCCGAGGTGTAACATGGTACAAAATCAGGAAGAAAACTCATAGTTTGGGACAGGCAGAAGAGTCAGGACAGGCGGCAATGGTTTGTGGTCAAGGGATGGAGACAAATGGAACTGGTACATGGCAAAGACAGGAACAACTTTTATAATACTTTCTCGCATAGGCTAGGGCAGAGGTCCACAACTCCGGTCCTCAGGGGCCACCAACAGGTCATGTTTTCTGGCTTTCCTTAGCATTGCACAGGTGATATAATTATATTGTCAGTGCATTCTGTGGGAGATCCTGAAAACATGACCTGTTGGTGGGGCTTGAGGACTGGGCTAGGGCATTTTGGATTCAGCGGGGAAGTCAGAGGCAGGCTGTGTAATATAGGACCAGCGCCCGGCAATTGTCCAATTACCGTTGCTCTGACTCTTTAAATTACATAATGCCGGGTTACGCGTGCCTTAGGGAGCGGGGCCGTGCCCGCCGGCCAGCAGAGATAGTGCACGGAGCGAGAAGAGGTAAGTCACAAGTTTCAGGAACGAGATTGTGAGTGCTCTCGCGGTCTGACATGCAGGTCGTGGCGCTACTCGGGGATACAGCAGGACCATGGGTGTGCCTTCAACTCGTAGTTATAGAGTCACAGGGGTGCCCATGACAGTACCCCACCCCCTTTTGGCCTTCCTCTGTTTCTGGCCTGGAAAAATTTCAGAAGAAGCTTATAGTCCAGGATGTTGTCCTCTGGCTCCCAGGACCTTTCTTCTGACCCAAATCCCTTCCAGTCAATAAGGAAATGTCGCTTCACCCGATTGTCTTCATGGCCAGGATCTCTTTCACGGCAAAAACATTAGTGGTATCATCCTCTGGAGAAGGAGGTACGAACTTCTGAGAAAAACGATTCAGGATGAGTGGTTTAAGCAGGGAGAAATGAAAGGAGTTCGGGATACGCATCATAGGAGGACGCCAGAGGCAACTGGATTACTCTTCTTCAATATTTCAAATGGTGCCGGGAACCGGGGACCCAGCTTGTTGCTGGAGATCTTCAGACGAATGTATTTAGATGACAGCCAGACTTTGTCACCAGGAGCGAAGGACGGAGGAGGTCTCCTTTTCTTGTCTGCCTGAGCGTTCATTTGGGCAGAAGCCCAATGTAAAGATTGCTGTGTGTCACTCCAGATGGCCTTCAAATCCCATACCAGAGTGTCCACAGTGGGAACATCAGAAGACGAAGACAGAAGGAGAGGTGGGCATGGATGTCGTCCATATACAACAAAGAACCGAGAGGCACCGGCTGACTCTGAGCCCAGGGAACTATAGAAAAACTCCACCCATGGCAACAAGCTGGACCAGTCATCCTTTCTCGCAGACACAAAATGGTGCAGGTAGTTGCCCAAGACTTGGGTGACTCTCTCCATCTCACCATTTGTCTGTGAAAGTCGACAGAGGAAAAGTCCTTTTTCACTTGTAACTGAGAACACAGGGCCCGCCAGAATCTTGACACAAATTGAACCCCCCGATCCGAAACAATATGGAATGGTGGGGAAGTCCATGCAACCGGAAAATATGCTGGAAGAAGAGGCTGGCGAGGTGTGTAGTGGGGGGCAGACCGGACAGAGGAATGAAGTAAGACATTTTGGAAAACCTGTCAGTGATTACCCACATTGACCGTATTACCAGCAGAGGGAGGTAGATCTGTGACTAAATCCATAGCTATATGAGTCCATAGGCAGTTAAGAATGGACAACAGTTGCAGCAGGCCTGCGGGTTTGAGGTAAGGCGTTTTGTCGGGGGCAAAGTGGTACAGGATTTAACAAATTCTTTGATATCTTTCATCAAATCTGGCCACACATAGTAATGAGAAATTAATTGACACATTTTACGTATGCTAGTGTGACCGGCCTCCAAGGAACAGTGTCCCTATTTTATAATTCTCCCCTGAAGTGCAGGGCGCACATAAGTCTTGCCCAGAGGAACGCATTGGAGGTCTACGGGGGCTGGGAAGATCAGGCGTTCAGGAGGCATGATGTGACGAGGAGCTGGCTCTTCCCAAATAATGTCAGAAGCACAGGAAAGGGCATCAGTCTTGATGTTTTTCTCAGCTGGATAGAAATGGATCAAAAAATTTAACTGGGAGTGGCTTGTCGTGGGTTAAGGCATTGTTGCGTCTGGAGGTACAAAAGATTCTTATGGTCTGTATATATAGTGACCGGATGATAAGACCCCTTCAGGAGGTGACACCACTCTTCCAGGGCCAGATTTATGGCCAGTAGTTCACGATCCGAGATTGTGTAGTTCTTCTCTGTGGGAGAAAAAGTTTTGGAGAAGAACCCGCATGTGATGGTTTTGCCTTTAGGGTCTCTCTGTGTAAGGACCTCCCCTGCTCACACAGACCTCCAGAAAAAAGGGTTTCTCAGTGTTGGGTCAGCACGAGTTGGGTGTCAAGGCAAATGCAGACTTTAGCCGAGATAAGGCGTCTTCAGCTGCCAGTGGCCACAGGTTCCGGATGCCATTCTTCTTGGTGAGTGCCAGAATTGGAGTCAACACCGTGAAGAAGTGTAGGATAAATTGAAGATAATAATTGGCAAAACCCAGGAAATCGAGGCCACTGCAAGACGATGGACAACTTAGCAGGGTTCATTTGTAGCCCCTTGTCTGAGATTATGTAGCCAAGGAAGGGGAGGCTCGTTTGATGAAAGAGGCATTTTTCCAGTTTGGTGTAGAGAAGGTTTTCACATAGACTAGAATAGTAAATGGTTTCACACACCTTAGAAAAAGGGAAGATAAAGATGAGTGCTCAAGTGGAAAAGACCATGAGGTCTAATCATCAGTGTACAAATATATCCACGGTACACCAGAATGAGTGCTTATTAAGAAAAGTTTTATTAATAAGAATCATATAGTATAAGTAGAAGTGGTTTAAATTAAAAGATCACTGCACAGATACAAGTTCTGATCAAACAAATGTCATAAGAATTGTAGGGATACAGGAGCTATTGATGTCAAAAAGTGTTGACGTTTCGGCAGCTGGTGCCTTTATCAAGTGACATCTGTAAAGGAAAAATACAGCTATTGAACCTGTAAGTAGACACAGTTAATCAGAGTACCAGAGATAATAAATGTAGAGAAATATGAGAGAGAATAGTGAAAAACAAGGCATAAGAGGTAGGGAAGATGAAGAAAGAGGAAGAAGAGAATAGAAAAAAATGAAGATGGAGAAGGCGGGGCAGCAGAGAAGGCGCAAAAAAATTCTTGGAGTCTGGTTCGGGAAGGAAGGTGCAGCCCTAAAGTTCTGGCAGAAACACTTGACAAAAGTGGTTAGTTAAATAAAAGTATTTTTGTGCAATTTTTTTCCATTTTATTCCAGTGTTACTAATGTCTGACAGACTCATCTATATTACTGTTGCTCAGGGTTGGTGGTTTTTGTCACCCCAAGGCTGACACTAACCTCCTGTCATTACTACCCCAGAACCCAACTCACCAGGGGTGCTGGGAAGAGATGGGTAATGATCAGAAGTGGATCCTCTAATGTGATGCTCCACTTCTGGAGCAGCTACCGGTTGGTATTTTTATGATGGGAAAGGTTTGATATCCATGGACCTTCCCAGTCTGACAGTATTGGGCTGCAGCTGCTGGTTGCAGCCTGATACCAGCCCCTGGACTTGCATACATTTGAGAAGACTGACGGTGCTCCGGACCCACAGCAGCTGCCCAGAAGCCGGCCACACACCGGTAATGTGCATTATGGGCAAATGTCCGATAAGGGGCAGCAGCAGCCCCTGGTCATGTGACATCAGGTGCCAGGTATAGAGTGCTAGCTCTACTGTTAGACTCCAGTACCTGCCCCTATATTTACCATTATTCATGTGATCTGCAGCCCCCTCCTCACATACAGTCCCCAGTTACTACTGACCATGTGTTACCGGCCTCTATTACATGAGGACAGAATTCAGGTTCCCCATAGAGGACAATAGAGAGATGTCTCCTGCTGTGTGATTCACTCAGCTCTTACCTAGTACAGTGATGGGGAAGTCCTCAGGACTCCTCCTCCTTGTCCGTAATACACAACATTATAGACACAGGATTCGCCCTTCCCGGCATCTGTCAGGGTCCAGCACCCGCTGCTTGTGTTCAGGTGGAGTCTGGGATCACGGGGATCATCGGACCACAGATTATCACACCACAGCTCCAGGAGATGACTCTCCTCCCGTCCACATACTCTGTATAGCTGTAGGACGACATCTGGATGAGGACATTTCATGCTGCAGTCGGTGATGTCTGCTCCTCTCCGCACATAGACTCCTGATGAGAGTGATGTCAGGGTCAGGATAGTGAGGACACCTATGGAGATAACAACTTATTAATGATTCCAAAAAGTGCGGGTTTACTCTCACTTACTGTATTTACCAAGTCTTTCATTTGTAATAACACTGGTTGACAAATATGGCAAACAAAATTTGGAACATAATGAAGCTAATTAGCAGTCGCAAGGAAGTAATACAAAGTGTATATAAAAAAAGGTAGGGACTTACCAATGAATGGTTGACAGCAAGGCGGACCTTAACAAGAACACTGATGATGATGAAAGGATAAATTACTTGATTCCAGAATCAAGACACCAAACAATACTAACCCTAATGATTAACTTTCCCTAAATTTGTCCTTAAAAACCTGCCCTTAAGGCTGATACTTACACCAAAACCCACTGGCTCTATTTTTTTCTGGAAGAAATCCCTACCAATGTCCCTCAGCTATGCTGACCCTAACTAAACAGAACTACCAAAGAGAACTAAGGAATAGAACACACTGCACAACTGACACAATGCAGAACAGAAGCAAAAGGGAACTATAGATAAACAGGCCTTAGCTAACTGTGTGCAAAAAAAAACCTTTAGTGGGGCAAACAGGATAAATGCATAAAATACTGAAAAAACAATTTTTGAGCAGATCACAAAGACTAAAAAAACCTCTCGCTTACAGTTTTTTTTCTCTGCACCGCTCCCGCTTTTAAAAACCTTTTTCCCACTGAAATCTTTTTTGGCTAGGTTTTCACACCCAAAGTAAAAATTGCCCGTCCTTTCCAAAAGTTTTTTGGACTTTGCAGGATTTGTTCAAAAGCTGCGGTCGGTTTTCGGATTAGCTGTCAGCCCCGTACATGTGCATTTTCCCGGGATTTTAAATAAAAGCAAAAAAAAATCCGTGCTGTGGGGGATACGCCAGATTTTTTTTTTTTTTTTCGATGCTTTTCAAATACTGAATCCCCTGAAAAATTGAAGGAAAAAACTTTGCTGTGTAGACAAAAGCTTTTCTTTTCAAGGAAAGTAGGGGGGGGTTTTTAAGGCTGGGGGGATTTGGGTGGGGTGAAAAAGGGGCACAGCTGTGTGTTTTTTTTCCCAAAGTGTTTTTGGGCTTTGAAATTTTAGCACTGAATCAATGTGAAATCCATCATCTAAAATCTCTATTGATTAAGCGTGGTTTTTAGATGTAGATTTTCACCTGTTGAACGTGGGGTTTTTTAATGTGAATATAGAGGCAGATTTCGGTTTTATATTTTTTGGGGATTCAGGGGGGGATTCTGCCTAAAAATTAACATTACTTTCTTTTCTGTGGCGCTGATTTTTTTTTCAGCATCAATGAAAATCAATATTGTCTGCACTGAGACGTTGATTTTCGACTGGAAACAATGAGATGTTGATTCAGCACTGTATCAGCGTCTAAATCAGTGTCCACATCAGTCATGTGAATATACCCTTTTTGTAAAATGTGAAAAGCAGTTTGACACTCCATTCCTCCTCTCTAACATACAGTCTGTATGTGGGGGGCCATATAGAATATTTTGTGCCCTAGGAAAAACCATTGAAAAAGCGGAGAAACCGAGGTAGGTTCGGGGGAAATACGCAAAGGTCACAAACGAGGAAAAAAGGGTTCCCAACACCAGTTAAACCCAAAAAAAGTATTTTTTATAAACTTGCTGGAAAAGTATGTTCAGCAATTCCCCAAACCAAATGTACAAAGATGTGATAAGACCCATGCGTGCTCCCCGGGAGTGTTTTTTCAGGTAGGTTTTACCTAAAACTGGGGGGTTGGAAAGGCCAAACCCCCTTTCCCCTTTTTAAACCTTAAAGACGGGCCAACTGTGGGGGTACATTTAAAAAGACGATCGTGGTTTTTAAACCCCAGAGTTGAAAACAACTAGCTCTACCCGCTTTTTCCCGAAGTTTATATTATATAATAGGATTAACCTGCAAAAAATAGCAGTAATATGACGCCTCCATGTCCGAAACAGGAAACATACTTGAAACGGACATTATGGCCTGGCACCAACTCTGCCCAACTGGAAAAAATAGGGGGCCTGAAAATTATTTCTAGTTTTATTTGGGGCACCTAATTCGCCTGGGTTTTCTTGAGATGGCGGGGCAGTTACTGCTTTGGATGGGGGGTCCCTTTGTTGGGTGGTATAAAAGGGATTTAGTCGCTCTTCTCGTCCCCTGGATTCTACAGAGCGCCTTTTACTTTACTTTCATGCCAACGCATCAATTTAAACCAGTCGAACTCTTCTCTCCCCTTCCGGAGCTGATCACAGTTCATGGAGTCACAGAATCAGGAGAGCTGAGCTGATCCGTGCCCAGCATCTGTCCTCTGCCTGATCTCTCTGTCCTTCACTCCTTCTCTCTAAGAGGGCTGCTCCCTCGCGTATCTCTGTCACAGGACATGTCTCAGTCTCTATTTTGCATAAATTAAATTCTGAAAACAGTGTCATCTTGTGGCCAAACAGCAGAATGCCACAGGATAATTTGCAATTACCAATTGTACATATGATTTTACTGGGTGAACACAATGAGGCTGTCCCACCATCCCACATACCACCCCAGTAGAAGTTGGCATCCCCGACAACACTCCCCATACAAACTCGTCTTGTGCAGAGCGCTGTGGGGGTACACTAGCCTGAGACCTGGGCATCCTACGTGGGGCTATAGGCTCAGGGGCTTCAGGCACATCCCCTGGGGAAGGTGTTGACTGCTTCAATCTCTCCCGGGGTGGCAAGCTTGCCCCCCAAGGCTGGAACCTCAGTTGGGGGCCAGAACCGGGGAAAAACCCACCATTCTTTCAACTTCGGGAGGTTGCTGGATGGGGGTAGGTAATGTGTCCACAGCCACGGGCTCCTCAAAATTACAGCGCCTTAACATGGTGCAGATTTCGCGAGGGGCCCTCCATCTCTATGGCCTCGATCTCGTAAACTGGGATGGCAGGGTCTATCCTCCTCTTTACCACATACGGAACCGCATCCCACCTCCCATCCAACTTTCTGGATGGTCTCTTAACTCTGACCATCACTGGATCACCTGTGGCATACCCGTCTCTCTGCACAGGCCGCAGGTTAGGTTGTACCACTTGTTTCAGGCGTTACCACACAACCTTGTGCACCCCTCTCAGCCGGCGGTGTTCCTGTGCCCATGTGGTGGTACTCGGTAGTGAAGGTTCCTTTGGACTGGGCATGTGGAGGTCCTCAATCTTCCAGCCCGGTTTTCTGAAAATAAGCATATGTGGAGAATAACCTGTGGTACTGTGTACCCTATTGTTACAGGCCCACATCAGTTCTGGCAGTTATTCAGGCCACCTAGCATTCTTAATGTCCTTTAAAGTTTGCAGCATCTTGATCAGGGTGCGGTTAAACCATTTCCCGTTCCCCTGAGGATGATATGGGGTGGTGCTGTAATGCTCAATCCCATATAGCTAGTACAGTTCACTCATTAAAGTCCCTTGGAAACATGCTTCCTCATCAGAATGTATCCTCTGTGACACCCAGACACCTGTATAAAGTGTTTCCAGACCACCTTGGCGGCATACTCTGCCGTCTGATCCCTAGTGGGTACAGGCCACGGGATATTTCGTGAAATGGTCCATCATGACCAGGTAGTACGAGTGCCCAGAGGCAGAGTCCCCAAATCTGTACATAAACAATCATCAGGAGCTCTAAGGGTGCATATATCCAGATGGTCTGGATGGGAGTCCGCTGTTCAGTACTCTTACTTAACCCACAGGTCCGACAAGCTTCAGGCACCATACTTAACAAATCCTGGCAGTACACCAGTTGTTGAAGCCACCCATACATTTTGTCGCTCCTGAAATGGGCGCCACTCTCATGGACTTCCCGAGCAGCATCTGGTCCCAATGACATGGGAATGACAATCTGTTGTCGGTGCTGCAGTTCTGATTGTAAGTAGATGGTCCAGCACAGGAGTCCCTGGGTAACACTCAGCTTATCCCACTGCCTCAACAGCTTTTGCCCCTCCTGAGTCAGCCGGGCCTGCCCTTCTGGCTGGGGCCAGACCTGAGACCTGACCCACACCCCTTCACTTTCTGTAGTTGGGCAACCATCTTGGACCCTCCCCCCAATCAGCCACCATCTTTCCCAAAAACCATTGACATCCCAGACACCACCCCACTTCCGTGTGCCACATCCTGGAACATAGGTGACCAACCAAGGTCGGGCATTTCAGTGTCCTCTAACTCTTCGTCAACACTCCGAGATAGTAGTCGGACTGGAACCTGGGAGAGTGCATCGGCATTACCGTTTTACCTCCCTGACTGGAACTTGACACTGACCGGAACTCTTTGTCAACACTCCGAGATGGTAGTCGGACTGGAACCTGGGAGAGTGCATCGGTGTTACCGTTTTTCCTCCCTGACCGGAACTTGATGCGGAATTGGTACTTAGAAAGGTGAGCCACCCATCTCTGCTCAAGGGTTCCAGGCTTGGCATTCTCTAGATTTGCCAACGGATGGTTGTCCGTCATGACGGTCACCTCTGCACCTGTTAGATACTCTGCAAACCTCTCAGTCATGGCCCACACCAGGGCCAATAGTTCTAACTTAAAGGAGCTATAATTGTAAGGATTGCACTCCGACTCTCAAAAACACCGACTGGCATAGGCAATTACTCTCTCTTGCCCATCCTGGACCTGGGACAGCATAGCTCCCAACCCATGTAAACTCCCGTCAGGATACAACAGAAAGGCAGTATAGAACCACACATAGGCCATATTCGGAGCATTGGTCAGCACCTCTTTCACCACTTCAAAAGCCTCTTGTTGCTGTGGTCCCCACTCAACTTTGAGACCCCAAGCATGCCTATCACTAGCTCGTTTAATGGACCTGTCAGAAGAGCGAATCAGGGTATAAACCTTCGGTAATACAGTCACAGGAATGCTTGCACCTCTCGTAGTATACACGGAAAAGGCCACCACCTTACTGGGGGCCGGCTGTACCCCTTCTGAGGTGACCACATGCCCTAAAGTTTCTCTATCTTTCTGTTGAAAATTTGGACACTTCTTAGGCTTGATTTTGAGCCTGTGGTCCTGTAGCTGCCCCCAGGAATTCCCGCGATCACTACACATCATTCAAGGTAGATTCAGCACCAAAATCAAAGTTTTAAATCGCCCAGACAGTGCTCCATCAACCGCTGGAATGTTCCTGGTGCATTAGATAGGCTAAGCGGCATTTGATCAAATTCATAGAGCCCCATAGGTAGCATGAAGGCAGTCTTTGTCCTATCCTTCTTAGCCACTATCACCTGCCACTATCTGCTGGCCAAGTCAAGAATCGAAAAGAACTTTGCATGAGCTACAGCGGGCAGCAACTCTTCAATCCACGGTAGAGGATAGGTATCACAAATAGTCTGGGCATTATGTTTTCAGTAATCTACACAGAACCTGTGATTTCCATCTTTTTTCCACACCAAGACCACAGGAGCAGCCCAGGGACTTCTTGGGTGGGATTTGCTGGTACCATTCCCTGATGGGCATGGCATTGCCAGTAGGGAATTCGTGCACAATGGTAGAAGCATACCCGAACTCTTCATCATGTCTTGAGAATGCCTCCTGAAATTCTCAAAGGGCATCTTCCAGAAGCTGTTGTTGCCGCAGAGTTGCAGTCAACCCCCATCAGGGCCACGATCACTCGGTCATCCCATTCCACTGTCGGAGGCTCACTCTGCCGGACTCCCACCGCATAGGTCCAGGCTGACCTCTTGTTGGGCTGTAGCGTGAAGTCCTCTCGCCAAAAGCTGTCCTCTCCAGGAACATAGACTTCAGCTAACAGGATATTCGCAGGAACAGTCAACTCGCTGTCCATGACATTGTGGCATCTCACAGGTACACACCAATTTACACAGTGACGAGGACTCGAGCTACCAGTGGACGGTTCTGTGACTCTTCCTGTGAGGCTGGTTCAATCAAGACTTCCAGCCCATTCAACTTTCATCTGTCTCCCTGCAACATCAATATTCGTTCATGTCGTGGCGGGATCTTGACTAGGGCCATTGACAGCACCTTCACATACCCAATGGGCTGACTGGATGTGGGGTTGTTCCGCAGACTGCAGCTCCTCACCATCTGTTGTAGGACCTTCTGAGTTGGCCGGTGTGTAGTGGCCGTTGCCAATATCCTAGCCCCTCTGTAGCATAGATATGGTGATCCAGGTCTCTGAGTACTGCATTAGGGACTTACACTCTCTTTGCGGCTGGTTGAAGAAGTAACTTTGCAGGTAGATTACCTTGGTACACCCCTCTTGAGCTCATTCCATCAGGGAAAATATTTTCTCCAGTGTGTCCCTCTTGGGCCATACCATCACTGTCTGTCTAACGTCCCCCTTTAAGGCCCCCTTCATGGAATACAGCAAAGAGGAAAATGACTCCAACACCAGTTCAACCAAAAGTATAGTTTACTGAATTTGTCGGAAAAGTATGTTCAACAAATCCCCAAACACACATGTACAAAATTTTGACTAAGGCCCCTGTGCTACACAGCGTGCTGCCGGGAGTGTATCCTCTGGATGCATGATATTTATACCTACTCACGGGGTTCGGAAAGGCCGGACACCCTTTACCTTTTAATACCTTATAAGACAGGAACAATTGTGTGTGGTAGAGTTCAAAGGCACGCTAGCGGTGTAACACAGCAGCTTACAACTAACCAGCTCTAGCGATATTCCCAGAAGATATATATATCTTCTGGGAATAGCGGCTATATATATATATATATATATATATATAATTTATATATATATATATATTATCATATGGATTAATACATGCGAACTCGGTTGCAGTAGTAACAGTACTATGACAAGCCTTTTCCAATGCCCCAAGACAGGAACATACTTGAAACGACACTTATGGCCTGGCACCAATTCTGCCCTAACTAGGCATAACTACAGGCCTGCAAATAGTTCTAGATTAGTTGGCGTGAACATGTTTGACCTGGGTCTACCTTGAGATGACCAACAGTTGCTGCTCTGAGATGAGGGTCCCTTCTGTTGGAGTCGATATCCAATATGTAGTCGCTCTTCTCTGTCCATGGATCCCTTAGAGCTGAACTCTTCTTTCCAACAGGAGCTGATCACAGTTCATGGACTCACAGAATCATGAGAGCTGAGCCGATCCACGTCAAGTGCCTATCCTCTGCCTGATCTCTCACTCCTTCTCTCTAAGATGGCTGCTGCTCCCTCGTGTCTCCCTGTCGCATCACATTATGCATAAACCAGATTCTAAAAACAGGGGCATCTTGTGGCCAAACAGCAGAATGCAACAGGATAATTTACAATCACCAATTACACATATGATTTTACTGGGTGAGCACAATGAGGCTCTTCCACCATCCCACACCATCAGCAGCAATCTATATGTGACAGAGAAGACTATCAGCAACAGTCTATATTTGACAGAGGCGGGGGCATGACCATCAATCTATAGGTGAGAAGCTATAAGCTGCCTATATGTAACAAAGGAAACCATCCACGGTGGTCTGCATGTAAGATAGGAGGGGGCCCTGATAACTGGTCTATACACTGACTCTCTGTACCATGAGCATGGCTATTATTACATGTAAATTGCAGACATGTCCTGGGACAAGAACTCTGCCCTTAAAAGGGTTTTCTTGTTACAGGCTTTCATGGGCATCTTAAGATTTCTCTCTTTGTTTACAGCTTCAAATCCAGGGGGATGTCTCTCCTCCCAGTAGGCCGGTCTACCCTCACTAAAGATTGGTGACATCATCATTCTGTGTGAGGAGTGGGAGGTAGTGGATGTCCCAGCTCTGCAGACCTCCTGCAATGGTCAGTTCTTATGCCTGGAGAGCTGTCACCTCCCTCCACAAGCTCCTTGTAACCAGAACACCTGCATTGCTGTAAACAGTAATACATACAGCCTGAACTGATGAAACAAATGTGAGAAATGCACTCTGTTCCCCCTCAACCTCCTGCCTGATAACAGAGGGGGAGTGTATAAGGCTGTGTTATATGGGGGAGAGTGAATCTAGCAGTTAGACACTCAGTAATTACCCAGATGCTTCACATAGAGCTATCACTGGGATAAGGGGCATAGAGGATGTCAGCAGCCATTATTATACAGCTCAGGGTGCAGTGAAAGACAATGAGAACACAGACCCAATTCAGCAGCCATTTTCACTTTCATTTTTACCCAGCTCATAGAAGAGATTGCAGGCAGCCAATCACGAGCACAGGGAGGCTTACCCACCATGGCCTGACATAGAAATATCAGCAGACAATCACAGAAAAGTGGCGTAGCCCCACCACTTGCTGCAGAAATAGCTCTAGACATGCAAAATTTGGCTTAAATAATTTATAGTAATATGTCAAACCAAATTGCAAAAGTGCTTATTTTTACTGTCCCCATCATTACAGATATGATCTTTGCAGCAAGAAAACCCCTTTAAGTGGATACAGTTTCTACTACAAACATTGCCCTGGGATGGGCTATTTATTAGTTTAAAATATATTTGCCTTAGCATGCCTTGTGTTGGATTGTAACCAAAATACTACTGCCACATGGTTGGAGTACCACATGACCCGCTAAAGCATATTATATAATATGAACAATAACTAGCCAGACGATCTTTTCTTTTTTCAAACTTAGCTTTTATATAAATAAGTTCACCATTAAATAACATTACAAAGCAAACACAGGCAAAGCTCACATTCAGCGCAGGCAAAGTATAACATAAATTGATTAACATTGGCACAAGTTTACTATTCAGTAGCCAAACTATAGAGTTACTACTAAATGGAATGATATTAACTTGTCCAAACACCATGCAAAGGTTTTATCACTCTAAAATTTCGCGATGAAATAAGCAATAGATACATAACTCAGGGAAACAAATCACAATATAAAAGAAAGAATAAGTTCCAAAAAAACAAGATAACGTAACAATCACTGACAATTGCGCTTGACTCGACCCGGGCGACCCACACAAAATGCACCCCTATCGGAAAAGCTTGAAGTAAAGGCGACGCTAGATCCCAAGAGTGAGGCCCAGGTTATCAAGAGACGCAGACCATATGCTACGAAACTCTGGTGAAGAAGCAAACGATTATCCAGTTCCCTCCAGTATCATCTTGTACAGTTCACAAGTAGTGATTTGATCTGCTCGGATCCCTCCATCCTTTTAAGTAAAACATTTCTTTAAACACTCAGCCTATGGTAAGGTGGCTGAGTAGATCTCCATTCCTTGGAATAAGGCCTTTGCCGCAACCAATTGAAAGACCAGTAGACATCCCTAGAGAATCACGCCCGGCAAAGGCATAGAAGAAAAGGATGAGAAAACGCGATGGGATCGATCTGCAATTTATAGCCAGTGATGATCTGTCAATTAATCAAATAATTTTAGTCCCAAAAAGGACGCATCTCATCAACACCCCCACCAGATAAGTGGACATGGTGTCCAGGTGCAGACCTATTATTTGCCACAACACCAACAAATAGGCGTAACCTGCGGATAAAAAGGATGAGTAAAGTTGGCACTCTATACCACTTTGTCTAGCACCGTTGTAATTAAGCTCCTGTAATTCACCAGAAATAGATCTTGATTGTTACCAGGACACAAGCTTTGTCCAATATTCCCCCAACAGGTACGATCCAGCTCCTCTCCCAATCTGAGCTTTGGAAGGCCGGTGGAAGTACAGTCAAACCATTTTCCAAAAGCAAGTTATATATTGTCGAGATCAGTGAGTAGGAGGATGTTGCTGTACAACAAAGAGCCTCAGAAATTATTCATAGGCCTAACCAGTTCTAACTTCGTCCTTATAAACAGTAAAAAAGTGTCTGAGTTGCATGTATTGGAGCCAAACATTGGAGACTGCACTGCGTGGGACACACTCCTCATAACCTTTGACGGAGGTGAGGAAAACAATCCCTAAAGGTCATTGGGGCCAATATGTTGGCTCATTCTATACAAAAATCAAGGCGAGTTTTGAAAAGAGCAGGGTTACCCTTCAACGTGGGGAGAGGACACAATTGCCGCAAAAAAGATGGTATGTTGACTATATGCTTTAAGGCTAATGGAGTGACTCGCCACAAAAAGATAGCTGTGGTGGCCCGCACTCTTAAGACCGATTGAAATCAAGCCATGGAACTGACGATAAGGCATCCAACTCCATATCCTCCACCATTCGCACCCAGCTCTTTCCCCGTTCCTATGGTGGAACCCAATCTTACACCACCCTAGTAGCCAACGAGCTATAAATATATAACTATAAGTCCTGGGAGCGCCATACCCTCCCCTCTCCCTTCCTGTCCTAACCAAGCCTCTCTATCAATCCTAGGACGGCTATTAGGCCAGAATAAATTTCTTACACTTTTGTTGAGACCCTGAAAAAAGAATGTCGGGATCGAGTGGATAGAGTGAAATAACTAAAAGCAGCCGAGGTAGAATATTCATTTTCACTAACGTTAAATTCTCCCTATCCATAGAAATCCTTCCCGCTCCAATTGGTAAGGACACCCTTAAAACGTGTTTTGGTAAGCCGGGAGGAAGTAAGAGCTCGAAAATCCGCTCAATTTGTGCAGAATCTTAACACCCACGGTAAACAAAGGATACTTTAGCCCCACTTACAGGGGAATTGACGTCCCCAATTTCCACCATTTTTGAGCGCCATGGAAATGTTCCATATCTCTACTTTTAAATATTAAACTTGAAATTATAATAAACCAAATCTTTCTATGAGATCCACAAGACCGAGAGACACGTGGGTTGGGTGATGGTATAACAGCAGTCATCTGCAAAAGCAGCACAACTTGTAATTGGCACAGCCACTCTTAACTTCCACCCCCCCCCCCAATTGTCCTCTCGCGGCCCAAATTGGCTAGCAGTAAGTACTCCATAACAATAACAAAGAAAAGGTGAAAGGGCCACCCCTGGCCCTGGGTTCCCTTACTAATTCTAAAGGAGCAGAGAGCGAACCATTTACCCACGAAATTGATCCGATGGGGCGTTATAAAGTCAAGTATTTTTCTGGCTTCATCAATGGGCCGACTCAACGCCCTCATAGCAGAACATCCAAAAACATCACTCCACCCTTCAAACGCAAACGCCTTTTCAGCGACCACCTTTATAAAAGCATCAGGAACCCGAGTCGCTGCGCCGTAGTTGAATAATTGAAAATGTTTTCATGTATTGTCCCTAGCCTCTGCTAAAGGGAAGCGAATCCTACCTGATCCTGTGGAATAAGGCCAGTGAGAATTTGCAAGATTTCTAAGTGAGCCAGCAAATTTAGCATATACTTTTCGTTCCGTATAATTGAGTAGGGATAATGGGTCATAGCTAGAGCACAATAATTGGAATTCTTTATCCGTTTTTAGGAAACTACAGTAATCACTTCGCCTGCAAGAAAGGATTGAGGAAAGGGTTGATTTTGTGTGGAGACGCAATTAAAAGACTCCAATAAAGGACCTGAAAGATCTCTTGTTAGCACTCTATAAAATTTAGGCAGTGAACTCCCCCGTCCGGTTCCAGGACCATGTTTCCCCACTGCATAAGGCTTTTGGCCTGTTTTCATACAGGCCTTCTGAGATGGGGATTCCGAACGCTAGTGGAGTTCCACTGTTGGACTCCTAGACATATCGTTCCACAAAAATCCCCTAAGCGAGGATGGGTCTCCCCCGACGCCGGTGGATGTTTTATAGCTTACTGTAGAAGCTACGGAAACAATCAATATGTTGGGGGTGAGAATCGTGGTCACTCCTGGCACTATGTTTTTATAGAGGGAAACATACATAGATGGCCCTCGCTATCCCTGAGAGCCCGAGCCAACATTCTACTGCGGGTTTATTGTTCACAAATATAGGAACCCGAACAGAATTGCTTTGTATCTAGCCACCTTCTTATCAAGATTAACATGATCTCGTGTCTAACGCTCACCCAAACTCACGCAGGTCGCCTCGGCTAGGGAGGATTTAAGAGCATTCTCCAAGGAGGTATAGTCCGGCTAAAAGGAATTCAACTTAAGCGCTGCCTCTCTCTTGAGTCCTAGCACCATGCTTGATCAGGATCCCACGCGGCCACGCATTTTGAGAGACTCCCATTTGAGCTGATCAGAGGGTTGATCCATATCATGGTCCCTGGATGAAATTTTTAATTGTTTTAGACAATCCCGTGACACACACGGTGATCATTAAGATGGATATCATTTAGCCTCCAAAGATAATGTTTTTTTATGGTCTGATTTGGCAGGGAAATCTCACAATGCGCTTGGAGCGTGGACTGACAGCAGGATACTCACCAATGCTCGTTCCGTCCCCATCAACTGAGGCAAGAGGCATGCTGAAGAAACATATAATCGATGAGCGCTGAACTCCCCACTGCGGGTGGGAAGAAAGGTATAATTCTCGCATTGTTGGGAATCAGGAGACGCCAAATCATCGCACAACTGCAGCTGATGCAAAAGTTTACGCCGTATTTTGTTCAACTTATTTAAAAAAAGAGATAAAGAATGAACATACGTGGTATCCACCCTGGCTGTAGCGCAAGATTAAAATCCCCACAAAATATAATCCTACCCTGAGCAAATAGGTAAGCTCATCCATACTGTTGTAAAGAAGGATACTGACCACAACTTGAGCATAGACGATACGCAAAAGTGTACACGAGGCCCAATCTCAGCATTTGAAATGAAAATATATCGCGCATCATGTCCCTTTTAACTTCTAAGATTTTGGACAGGTAAATTTTTATGAAATAATACGGCAACGACCACCCTTAGTCTTAATTAGTGGGATTACTACTATGACACCATAATGATATGTATTGTTAGATCTATATGAATCCATTTGACTCCGAGAGGAGGTGAGTCCTCCGGAGGACAAGGACTCTCTTTCTTGTTGTGCTGGTAAAAGAACCTGGACCTTTCTCATGAATTTTATATCCCTAAACATTTAAAGGGAAAGATACTTTCATCGCACACCCTATAGCAAAAAAGATTTATAGCGCAATATCCCAATTGCGCAGCGCAGAGTCCCCTCCGGGGCCGGAGTCCGAAACAACCAACACTATACACAGTAATCATAAACTTTGTGAAAAACAAAACCTAACCCGACCTTAATTTGGAATAATAAGGCAAGTACAAAAATTTAGAAATCGCAGCTCCTTTTTCTGCCATACACGAGCACATGGTAGCAGCTTGTGCTCCACCTATTGGGGGAAGTCAGAACCTAGCCCAAACACAGATCTATAGGTGTCTGAGATGGCTAAAGGCAGAACCAAAAGACACGCGACAGGGCCAGTCCCGCGCGGTCTACAAGTTAAGTATCAAATTAACAAAGCATTATGTCCCGAGCTCAGTGCAGAATTATCAGCAGCACTATGGCTATATGAGCACCCTATTAACTTTAACAACAGCAAAATGTTGACTAGTAAGTTACGAAGACCCCTGAGCACTCCGCCCAAGAGAGGGACGCCATCCCCTCAAAGGTGAGACCCGCGCATCATGCTCCAAAACTTCTGACCCCCCTTGCACCCAAACACGGAGCAAAAATTAAGAACAGTCCGACTCTGTCTCAATGGCATGGCTAAGACAAAGCAAAAAAAAAAAGGGCAATCATTCAACTGAGGTAGTCGTAAGCAGGCCTCCGCTTGGAAAACATAGTTCCCTCTTTTCTCCTAGCCTAGAACCATCTCTGAGTTTTGCAGGCGTTGAGCTCTGGGATATCAAAAGCGCATGGGGATCCCTAGCCTATTCTTACCAGATTACCATTGGATGGTCGGGGCAGTTGAAGTCACAGCGACCCAGTCAGGCAGGGTAATGGTTGGCAATTTTTAGAGGCAGAGACGAAGCTAGGCTAGATCAGCTGAGTACGCGAATAGTGACATCCCCTCCTCAGTCCGCACATGCAGGGCAAAAGGTAGCCCCAGCGATAGGGAATCTGTCTCTCTTGTAAGATGGCCAGGAGAGGCCTAGTAGCCGTCCTGAGGCGCAGCGTGCGGCGGGACAGGTCTGGGAATAAGGCAAGCCTGGAGCCCTCAAATTCTATATTCGGCATATTTCTCGCTTTTCTCATAATTTCTTCTTTTATGGCATAGTAGTGTATCCTGCAGATTACGTCTCTGGGTTTGGAGCTATCTTGACTCGGAGGGCGCAGCGCTCTGTGAGCTCGATCTAATTCTATGTGCGCAGTCTCTTCCCTGAGGGCCCGACATCTTATTGTTCATACTAAAGAGAAAACACTAAAGCATTTATATATGTGGACCAATAGAAAGAAGAGGGCCTGACATCTTATCGTTTATACTATAGAGGACACTGTGGTTGCACGGGGGGTGAAGGATGAGGAACAACCCACTCAGTGAAGCAGAGAGTGGCACCTGTAACACTGACAGTCAGTACCCACATTGAAGCACAGTACCGGAATGTACAGCGTGTTATGAACAGGATCAAACTCACTCTACCGTGGCCTACAGTATAGCAGTATAGTTGATTTATATAAATAGATTGAAGTCATTGTCCTGAGACAAAAACTCTGCCCTTATGTGGATGTTTCTTATATTACAGTTACTTTCCTGTGAAAGTGTACTATCTACCATTAGATAGAATAAAAGTTCATGGCCCTTACATGGGTTGGGATTGACTTACAGGTAAGCTTTTTACAGGTGGCACTAAAGAGACCGTTCTTTTTCTTTTGGCGCAGAGCTTATTGCATTTTTATGTGTTCAGCAAAAAGGTGCCTATAAAGATGACAGGACTTGCACTATTAATGTCAGGAACCAACATCAAATTGAAGAGAGGGCCCACTGCTCCACACCTGCTTCCTGCAAATGCCAACATAGCACTGAGAGAAAACGAGAGAGAGGGTGACTGCGGGCAATAGTCTATATTTTGCTGCAATTTTGCAGAAATCCTTGCAAAACTAAAGGATCCATTGTCTTGTGACTATGATGTCAACAAAGGTCCTGCAGATCTGATTACACTACACTGCACAGAGAAGGCAGATTCTCACCTGTGGTAACAGGGCGACGGATGGGGGGGTAGGGTCTGTGAGCATGGGGAGCTTGAATATTAGTGAAGGAGGACATCATAGTTGCAGTCTCTATGTGTCATGGGAGAGAGCTACAACAGCAGTCTGTGTGACAGAGGTGAGGTCCTACAGAAGCAGTCTATAAAAGAGAAATGGTCTCTGTGTAAGAGAGGAGGGGGCCATGAGTAGTGGTCCCTTTTTGAAAAAGGAGGAAGGCTATTAACAGTGGTGTATATATATAAAAAAGGAAGGGCAACAGCAGTGATCTGTGTGGGCGATTCGAGTGACCACAACAGCTGTCTCTATGTCAAAGAGGAGAAAATTACAGCAGCAGTCTCTGTGAGAGGGAGGGAAATAGAGTAGCAGTATCCATGTGAAAGTGGAGGGGGCTAAAGCTGAGGTCTATGTGTGAGAAGAGGGGGCTACAGCTGTGGACTATACATGATAGAAGAAGGTTATAGCAGCTGTCTATGTGTGAGAAGAGGGGGCTACAGCTGTGGTCTATACATGATAGAAGAAGGTTATAGCAGCTGTCTATGTGTGAGGAGGGGCTACAGCTGTGGTCTATACGTGATAGAAGAAGGTTATAGCAGCTATCTATGTGTGAGAAGAGGGGGCTACAGCTGTGGTCTATACATGATAGAAGAAGGTTATAGCAGCTGTCTATGTGTGAGAAGAGGGAGCAACAGCTATGGTCTGCATGTCATAGAAGAAGATTATAGCAGCTGTCTATGTGTGAGAAGAGGGGGCTACAGCTGTGTTCTATACATGATAGAAGAAGATTATAGCAGCTGTCTATGTGTGAGGAGAGGGCTACAGCTGTGTTCTATACATGATAGAAGAAGATTATAGCAGCTGTCTATGTGTGAGGAGAGGGCTACAGCTGTGTTCTATACATGATAGAAGAAGATTATAGCAGCTGTCTATGTGTGAGGAGGGGCTACAGCTGTGTTCTATACATGATAGAAGAAGGTTATAGCAGCTGTCTATGTGTGAGGAGGGGCTACAGCTGTGGTCTATACATGATAGAAGAAGCTTATAGCAGCTGTCTTTGTGTGAGGAGGGGCTACAGCTGTGTTCTATACATGATAGAAGATTATAGCAGCTGTCTATGTGTGAGGAGGGGCTACAGCTGTGTTCTATACATGATAGAAGAAGATTATAGCAGCTGTCTATGTGTGAGGAGGGGCTACAGCTGTGTTCTATACATGATAGAAGAAGGTTATAGCAGCTGTCTATGTGTGAGGAGGGGCTACAGCTGAGTTCTATACATTATAGAAGAAGATTATAGCAGCTGTCTATGTGTGAGGAGGGGCTACAGCTGTGGTCTATACATGATAGAAGAAGGTTATAGCAGCTGTCTATGTGTGAGGAGGGGCTACAGCTGTGGTCTATACATGATAGAAGAAGGTTATAACAGCTGTCTGTGTGAGAAGAGAGGGCTCCAGCTGTGGTCTATACGTGATAGAAGATGGTTATAACAGCTGTCTGTGTGAGAAGAGAGGGCTACAGCTGTGGTCTATACGTGATAGAAGAAGGTTATAGCAGCTGTCTATGTGTGAGAAGAGAGTGCTACAGCTGTGGTCTATATGTGATAGAAAAAGGTTATAGCAGCTGTCTATGTGTGAGGAGGGGCTACAGCTGAGGTCTATGTGTGAGAAGATGGGGCTACAGCTGTGGTCTATACGTGATAGAAGAAGGTTATAGCAGCTGTCTATGTGTGAGAAGAGGGGGCTACAGTTGTGGTCTATACATGATAGAAGCAGGTTATAGCAGCTGTCTATGTGTGAGGAGGGGCTACAGCTGTGGTCTATACGTGATAGAAGAAGGTTATAGCAGCTATCTATGTGTGAGAAGAGAGGGCTACAGTTTGATCTTCGTGTAGAAAAAAGGCTATAGAGGTCTATGTGTGGAAGGGGACTACAGTTTGGGTCTATATGTATAGAAGAAGGTTATAGCCTGTTGTGTGTGAAAAAGGGGGGGCTACGCTTTGGTTATACATGAAGGGGGGGAGGGTTATAGCAGCTTTTATGGTGGGAGGGTACGTTGGTCTTTCGATTGAAAAAGGCTATAGCACTGCTGTGTGAGAAGGGGGGTACAGTGTATTTTTACTAAGAAAAAGGGTTATAGCAGCTGTCTATGTGTGAAAGGGGGGGCTACACTGTGACTTACATGATAAAGAAAGGTTATAGCAGCTTTTCAAGTGAGAAAAAGGGTACAGCTGTGTTCTTTAATGAAGAAGAAGTTTAAAAGCAGTTTGTCTAGTTGAAAAGGGGGCTAAAGCTGTGATCTATACATGATAGAAAAAGGGTTATAGCAGCTGTCTATGTGTGAGAAGAAGGGCCAAGCTGTGGTCTTAATGATAAAGAAGGTTTATAGAGTGTCTATTGTGGGAAAAGGGGGCACACTGTGTTCTTACGATAGAAGAAGGTTATACGCTGTCTATGTTGGGGAGGGGGGCTAAGCTGTGGAAATACAATAAAGAAGGTTTATACCGTCTATGTGGAGGAGGGGCTACGTTGGTTTTAACATGATGAAAAGGTTATAGCACGTCTTGTGGGGGAAGGGCTACGCTGGTCATACATGAAGAAAAAGGGTTTTTATGCATGTCATGTGTAGGAGGGCTCGCGTGGTCTATACATGATAGAAAAAGGGTTATAGAATTTATGTGTGAGAAGAGAGTGTTTCCCGTGGTCAAATGTGATAGAAAAGGCTTAGCAGCGTCTAATGGGGAAAAAGGGAGGGGGCAATTAGCACGATTGCATGAAAAAGAGGGGGCTATCACAGCAATCTTTATGAGAAAGGAGGGGGCTACAGCAAAAGTCTGTATATGGGAGGAAATGGCTACTGCTGCATCTCTGTGAGAGAGAATGGGCCTACAGGAGCAGATTCTATATGAGAGCTGAGGAGGCTACAGCAGCTGTCTTTCTATGAAATAGACGAGGGGAAAACCAAAAAAGGGTTTTATTTGAGAAGGGGGAACTGGGTGAAAGACTTGTCATGTCGAGATTAAGGGTTAGGGCGAGGTATTAAGTGAGGAAAAGGGAACATCATTCGCAGTCTATATGTAAGAGAGGAGGGGGCATTTTCTGCGATCTACAGCTAAACCGCATTTCCATCCTGTTTTTTTTTAAGCCCCACTGCAGGTTCTTTTCCCCCTAAAAAGCCCCTCGCGGGTTTCTCCCCCCAACTAATAAAGCCCCCTTGAGGGTTTTTCTCTCTGACTGAAACAAATAACCTTCTCCATTTTGGCAATTAAAACCCAAAAAAATTATTTCTATTTGTCAAATGAGAAATGAAGGGAGAATTTTTAAAAAATTTTTCACTTTCTGAAAAATCGAAAGTTTCCATAACTGGGATACTCCGCCTTTACACAACTGGGGGCCCCCCCCCCCCTATGATAGTTCAGTTTTGGAAGCTTCTGATGGTTTTTTTTTTTTTAACATCTGGTTAGAGAACACTGGGATTAAAAAAACAGCACACAGCAACACACTGTCTGGTTAAACACATGGACGTTAAAAAAAAGCCAAGATATCAGGAGAAATTGTGGACTTGCAAAGTTGGTTCATCCGGAGGCAATTTCCAATACCTAAGGTGCCTTGTTTTCTTACAAACAAATTATACCATTACAAAAAAATTTGGGAAAATCCACCCCTCTTTCCCCCAGGAAGGAGACGGGTTTTTGTTTAGAGAAAGAAAGTGCTTGTCTGACATATACATATCAACCCAAGAACAAAAGCAAAAGACCTTGTGAATATGCTGGCCTAAGTTGGTAAGATTGCATCATTATCGACAGTGAAACGCGTTCTGTATCAACATGGGCTGAAAGGCCGCTCTGCCAGGAAGAAGCCATTGCTCCAAAAAATACATATAAAAGCCAGATTAATGTTTACAAATGCACAGGAGCAAAGACCTACATTTCTGGAGACATGTCCTATGGTCTGAAGAAACTAAAATTGAACTGTTTTGCCATAATGACCATCGTTATATTTGGAAAAAAAAAGGAAGAAGATTGGAAGCCCAAGAACACCATCCCTACTGTGAAACACGGAGGTGGCAGCTTCATGTTGTGGGGTTGTTTTGGTGCAGGAGGGACTGGTGCACTTCACAAAATAAATGGTATCATGAGGAAAGAAGATTATGTGGCATACTAAAGCAAATCTAAGCATCAGCCAGGAAGCTAAATCTTGGTGGAAATGGGTCTTCCAAATGGAGAATGACCCAAGCTACGCCAAACTGGTTACAAAGTGGCTTAAGGAACCAAGTCAATGTTTTGGAGCTCCATCACAAAGCCCTGATTTTCAATCCATTGGAAATGTATGGGCAAAGCTGAAAAGGCCGGAGCGAGCAAAAGACCCCCAAACATGGCTCAGTTACACCAGTTCTGTCAGGAGGAAGGGGCCAAAATTCCTACCAACTATTGTGAGGAGCTTGTGGAAGGGTCCAGAACGTTTGACCCAAGTCATTTAGTAGAAAGGCAATGCCACCAAATAATAACGAAACGTATGTAAAATTTGGACTTTGTAGAAAGTAATAAAAACCTGACCCAGCAAGATGACATCACCAGGCCTTTTCTCGCTCTAGTCAAAGAAAGTGTATAGAGCTGTGAGTAGTTACAATGTAGCTCAGAGGTAAAGTTTTTGCCTCAAAGCACAAGTGTCCTAGAATCAATTCCCTGCAGGAACCAAACCTGTGGGGTTTTTTTCTTTTCTTTTATCAATGCACATATCTGATTGAGGTCTCTTTTTTATTTATTTGCACTGTTTGACTAATGTCTAAGGAGTAGAGAGGATGGGAGTAGAATTACAGCTCCTGGGGTTGAACACTCGCTCAGCAGTGAGTGTGTGATTACTAAGGAGCCCAGAGGACGGGAGTAGAATGACAGCACCTGGGGTTGAAAACCGCTCAGGCAGGGAGTGTGTGTGATTACTAAGGCAAGAGGGTGGGAGTAGAATGCATCACCTGGGGTGATCACTCGCTCAGCAGTGAGTGTGTGTGATTACTAAGGAGCACAGAGGACGGGAGTAGAATGACAGCACCTGGGGTTGAACACTCGCTCAGCAGGGAGTGTGTGTGATGACTAAGGAGCACAGAGGATGGGAGTAAATGACAGCACCTGGGTAACACTCGCTCAGCAGGGGAGTGTGTGTGATTACTAAGGAGCACAGAGGCGGGAGTTGAATGACAGCACCTGGGGTTAAAACACTCCTCAGCATTGGATGTGTGTGATTACTAAGGAGTACAGAGACGGAGAAGAATGACAGCACCTGGGGTTTGAACATTCAGTAGCTGCTTGAGAGGAGGGGTGATGTCTGAGCTTTGTGCGCCAGGACTGAGGGCTAACAGCCCTGGTCGTATCCCCTGGAGACGAGCTGTAAACAATGGATCACTAAAGGAGCAGATAAAACAAAACCGGTCCAGAATTTATCACATCTTATCACCTCTAATAATAAATCATGCTGCACCCATGATCCATATGTACCCCATGTATTACCTGTGTGTAGCTTCTTGGTAGACATCAGACTGTGACGGGTCCAGACTGCAAAGCAATGAACACAAGTATCACTTGTTACTACAGAGAGCGTGCTTGTATGCTGTTCACTGAGGCTAAAGTCTAAGTATAATGTAGTAAAATTTACTCATGAGGAAACAATAACATGTTTTATATAGTACCAACAGCATTTAGGGAATGTCCACATGATGTATTGTGGCGCATACAGTAAGTGTCGCAGTACATCGTGTGTCTCGGGAGCTCAGCACGTACTCCTGAGGCACGGGAGAGGGGGGGGGCAGCCCACCGGCCCCATAGACATTCATTACTCGCGGCGCGAAACCAATACAATTGTATTGTGCGAGCGGGGAGAGGAGGAGTAATCCATAGTTCTCTAGGAGAGCTATGAATTACCGTTATTACAGGGTGCATTTCCCCACGTATTGAGCGCAGGACGCTGTGAAATACGCCCCAAACTAAGCCGTGTGAACATTCCCTTACAAAGTGCTGTTCTAAATTTCCACTGAAGCACCGTTAAGGATGCTGGAATGTACACGGAATTTTTCAATACATTTTTCAGTCGGAAAAACATTGAAAAATGCTGTGTAAAACGTATCCAAACCCGTACCCAACGTGCGCTGAGTGTTTGGATACGTTTTCTGTGCAGCAGGATCGCACTCTATAGTCTTAAATAGGGCGTCTGTTGTGTAAAACGGATCATGAATTGACAGGACAACTCTTACATCAGATCCATTAAGCGCATCCGAACGATTTATGTAAAACACGTATTGTCTGAACGCCAATGTGTGTTTTACATTGAAATCAATGTAAAACATTGTTAGCATACATGTTTGGG